>JBDJHY010203591.1:0-11561 GCA_039654485.1 Withania somnifera | reverse complement strand
AGCATGCTTTTCGAGGACATCATCGGAATTCTTGTAGGCTACAGTCTACTTTCTTCAAATTGGATATTAGTATAGTATATCTATGTTAAAGTGTCATACTGAGGCTAAGATGATTATTTTGGCCCCAGTATGCTTATTTATTAGGCTTATGGCCTATTTAACTAGCTTATAGCTTAACTACTTACCCCGAGGCTATACTGCCTGCCCGTGTGTCTCATGCTGACTTTGGACTGTAGTATGGTGCAGGAGGAGTAACACGTTTGATGCGTATCATTGTACGTAGACTCTAGATCATAGTGAGTTTGGGGAGGGGATTAAACTAGTGATTGGAGCTTAGCAGTTATCCCCCAATTTAGGTTGGTAGATTTAGAGCCAATCTAGGTAAGCTAATTTGTTCTACGCTACCAGGCCTGGATAGCTGGTTACTTTTCTGTTGTGTGAATGGTGGCCCATTTGATGATAGTGTTCCCTAGTTCGGTGCGAGTCCGGGGGTGTATGTATTTGGACTTAGCTATTGAAGCTTCATATTCTTTTCCTTATAGGGCTGTCTACTTGGCCCTTGGCAGGCGCCCTTAGGACATATGAAGCATCTGAGTTGCGACTACTCGATGCTCGGTGTTGGGACTAGGACTGAGGAAATATTCTACCCTTGTGAGTTTGAGCCCGACAGTTATCCTAGGGGCCCTAGTTTGCATTCTTTGACTAGCGTATCATATTGATTAAATTTGTGTTACGAGAATGAATTAAAAATTTAAAGTGTAACATGATTTTGATATAATGATAACTTGAAACTGGTTTTACATATACTCATATCTTCTACAACTGTGCTCATGAGCAGTATGGAGGTATTTTACCACACTATTTGAGACTATTTTCTCGTATTCATTATGATTTTTGAGTTTCCCTACAGGGAGGTAGTTTGATCTTTTGGGACTTAGATATTTGTCGGGATGGTGGTACTTGACTTTTTGTTGAGATATGTTATATGGGAAAAGCTCGAGTTTTGGCCTCTTTTCCCTGAGGACTATGGCAATAGATGTCATTTTAAAGATATTTTTATATGTGGGAATGGATCCCTCCACGGATCCTTCAACCTGGGTCTCCATGCCTAGGGTATGTTTCTTGGCCAGGGGAGGAGTATACTGGGGAATGTTGGGGAAGTATACCAGATAGCTCCTATGGCTATGTTCCTAACTGAGTCATATACCGGAGATGGTGCATACAGACACTTATTTACTATTTCATCACCCCTTTGTATTGCATTTTTATGTGTTGTTTGTACCCTTGGATACATAAGGGGGGAGTACTTGTTGGGTTACCTGGCTATCTAAGTGTACCTACCGGTAGAATAGGGCGCCTTCCATGTTTGTTTTCTAGTAGATTTTACTTGTGCTCTTTCATTAGGATTAGTATTATTTATGTACTTGCTGGGTTTGTGGCTAGCTTAAATGGTTAATAGTTTTGTATTCTCTTGTTGGCATTTCCTTATGTCGATTATGTTGGAGCTCCAGGTGCATGTCACGTCTTGTCATGATCTGGTCATGGCCCTAGTCTACGTGTCGTTACTTGTTAGCAACTTTCTTTTATACTTGTTAGATGATTCTATACACATATTGATAGTAAATCCTTCATTGCACACTTACTAGTTATTATTGTAGTTACCTCTTTTAGGTTACACACTACGTGCCATTGTGTTATTTGCTAGGATTTTTATTTACCTTGCTTATACTTACTTTGGCCCGATCGGCCTATGATGCCTATTGGGTACCTGTTGTTTTTTGTACACATGTTGCATTTCTGCATCTTTTCCTGATGCAGAAGCTACTGCGAGTTATCAGGGAGGATGCGATCGTACGGAATAGCTTGGTGTTGTTGACGAGATACGGTAAGCTGTTGTAGTTCATGCTAGCCGATCATCTCTATTTTTTCTACAGTTCTCCCACTTGGAATTTGGATAGCCACTTTGTGGTTTTACTCTATTGGGGGTTATATATTTTTTACCATTTTGTATATATGGGTGCTATATAACCACTATACCAGGTCTTGGGGAGGCATTTTGGGTTATGTATTATGTGTTCTATTTCTATTTTATCTCATCGTCTTCTTCTTCTTCTTTCATTTTGGGATCCTTGGTGCTAGCCCACCGTTGTTGCCCTGCGCCAAAGTGAGGATTGTCTATAGGTGAGATGTAGACGTCATCACTACTCGATTTTTTATCATGATAATATATAGTCAATTATAAATGCAAATATAATATGCAGTCAATTATAAATACAAGTGCAATTATAATATTTATTTAAAATACAACTGCATCTATGGAATAAAATTGTATAAAATATATCATTTATATTCGGATTATTCCATTTGTAAAAAAAAATATACAATGAGTGGTTAGGAAATTTCTGTCATTATTCATGACTTGAATTCGATGTAGCCATCTTTTTCGATAATACAAAAAAAATATAAAATAAAATAAAATAATAAGAAAGGATAAAAAATACAAAAAACGAAAAAAATTGAAAATGAAATAAAAAAAGAAAGAAAATGAAAAAAGAAAGAGAAAGAGAAAGAGAAAGAAGAAACGATGAAGAAACACTAAGACGAAAATATTCAAACGAAATAAAAAGATAAAAAAGAATAAAAAGATAAAAAAATGAAAAAAAGAAAAAAAAAAGAAACAAAAGAAACAAAAAGGAAAACAAAAAGGAAAAAAGAAGATAAAAAATAGGAAAGAAAAAAGAAAAAAGAAAAAATAAAGAAATAAAAGAGAGCGAAGGAGAGAAAAATAAGGGAGGATAATGACCTAGTCAAATATTGTTATTTTTGTTATGTTTGATAATTATTTAAATTTATTGCTATGAGTTGTAATTAAGGTCTTAGGTTTGTCATATTATGTAATTTTCCCTATTACGCAGGAGCTCGTGTTAGTACGATCCAATATATGGTACTCACTTTATTTCAATTTATGTCACGTAGATGAATTTTTGAGAATGAATTATATTTTTCTTTGATTGTAATTTAATTGATTTTTATAAGTATTTTAAGTAGTTGTTGCGATTTATAGTTTTTTTTTTTAATAATTGATAAATATATAAGTTATTAAAAATGCATATACTTTTCTTTCAAAATTTATGTGACACAAATGAAATTTGAAAAGTTAATCAATTTTTTTTATTTCATATTCCTTTTTTAATAAAAACAACATTTTATTGTGACGTGTCATTTTTTATTAAAAACAATATTTTATTGTTACGTGTCATACTTTTTACATACTTTTTGAGTATATAAATTATCAAAAGTTTCTTTTTAATAATATAATTCGTATCTTAATTTGTTTTTTAAAATGTCAAAAGTTAGCGCCAAGATGAGAGCAAATAATTGGAAATATAATTAATTAATTTAATTATGATATTATTTCTAATATCTCAATTTATGCATCATTTTTTACTTTTTGAGATTCAAAAATATGAATTTTATGACATTTTAAGATATATTATTTTATTATATTTTCATGAGATAAAATATTAAATAAAGTTTATTTAATAAAGGGAAAAGTAATATTTTATGTCAGCAATGAGAGTAAAGTAATTAGAAAGTTAATCAAAGATTTATAGTACTCTTTATATAATTTCAAATAACATATGTTACTCTCTCTATCCCAATTTCGACGATGTTGATAAGATTTCGATAGTCTGCTAAATTTTTATATATCTTATAAATATTTTATGTCACTAATCACATAATACTCTTTATGTTATTTTCAAATAAATAACCTGATTTATATGGCACTGATTAGACATCGAAGTGTCAACTAATTTTTAGTGTTTTAAATATTTTAATTTGTTATATTTATAAAAGAATTTTAAGATAAACAAATTAAAACAGAGAAAGAAAATTAGAAGTAATATGAAGCAGGCAGCACAAGAAGGCATATCCCCTCGTGCCTTCTTGATCTGCTTAAACTCCCTTATAGTATTATTTATGTTATTTTTAAATAAATAACTTAACTTTTTTGGCACTGATAAAACAATTAAAGTCACTACTTTTGATGTGTTCTAAATATTTTTAATTTGTTAATTGTTGTGATTTATAGTTTTATTTTTAAATAAACAAATTAAAATGAAGGACGAAAATTAGAAATTAGATTAAGCAGGCTGCACAATTAGGCATCTCCTCCTCGTACCTGCTTAACCTCCTTCTAGTTATATATATAATTTTATTAATGGTGGTTTTATTTGGCTCCCAGAAGAATTAGTGGCTGTGAGTGAAGGGGTAAAGGCGAGAAGGTGGTTACGCCAATCAAACGAAAATCCCCTCACTTGTATTGTACTTCCTTTATGCTCTATGCTTTGTTCACTTTATGTCTATTTTAATCTTCCCCCTATTGATCAAATGTGTCTATTGACTAGGATGAGTCTAGATACTTCTTGGACGACACGTTCACCCTATTTATGTATCTGATAATCCTTATGTGTGAGGTCTTATATTGTGTTATACCTATCAAATGGTCCGGTTTTCCCGGACGGACTGGCACAAAAAATAGACCCGTACCAACATATGCTTAACAGGACCGGATAGATACAGTAACAGTCCAAGGAATCCAAACCGGTCGATTCAACCCGGAGTGACCTGCAAATTAAAAAATATATATTTAATGTATACGTTTAGGTTATCCATTTTTGTCCATTGTTGGGGCCAGTTACCGTTGGTGACGGTCCAAAATGGCTATTCTAGTTGATTTTTTTAATTTATTTTTGTTTTAAATTTTTTCTATAAATACCACTTCAATTTTTCTATAAATACCACTTCATTTTTCACGCAAATTCTTCTATAAATACCACTTCACTTTATTTCACACAAAATGGCTTGGATTTATAAAAGTTTCTTCTTCACGCAAATTCTTCACTTTTTGCTTTATTTTCTCTTTGTTGATATTCAAGAGCAACTTAAGATCTATTGAAGGTGTATAATCAAGTTTTGATACCTAGAACCTTGATTAGATTGTTGTGCAATCATTTTTATATTTTTCATTTTCGTTATTATAATAAAGTTTTCGGGCTTATATCTTTCAAGTCTATCATTAATTTGAGGCCTATTCTGTATCACATGATGTATGAGTTGTGCTCTACGTGTTGGTATATTTATTTCCTTTATCCATGGTATTAGGGTTCACAGATCCTTTTTAGCTTGAATTTTGACCCCGCTATTTATATATAAATATGGACCTTGTTTTACTCATCCTAACATATGGGTTACGTTTTTCATCCTTGCATGATTTCAAGCTTCGTACATGATTTTTGGATAATTAGGAATGCTTCTCGAGGACATCACCGGAATCTAGGTAGGCTACGGTCTACTTTCTTTAGACTCAATATTAGTGTAGTATATATATGGTAAAGCATCAGCTCTAAGCTAGGATTATAGTCGGGCCCTAATATGCTTGTGCTTTTGGCTTATGGCCTACTTAGATGGATTATATCTTAATTACTTATGCTGACGTTATATCGCACGACCAGCATGTTTAACACCGATTATGGATCGTAGTGTGTTGAGGGGAGGAGTAACACCTTTGATGCATATTATTATATGCCTAATTTGGACCATAGTATGGTTAGGAAGGGGATTATACTAATGATTATAGCTTAGTATCTGTCCCCTGATTTAGGTTGGTGGCATTAGAGTCAATCTAGGTAGGCTGTTTATTCTGTGTTTTACCTGAGATATATGTGTTATTAGGGCGTGGGTAGCCCTTTAATACATACATAGACGAGTACGACTATGTTGAATAATTAGTTGCCTTATGTGATGACAGTGTACCTAGCCAAATATGGCTTTGTTGGTAGTTAGCAGCTCAGCGTGATGATGTCATGCCCTAGACCAGTGCCAGCCTGATAGTGACTTGTCTCTGACTGTGATAGCTCTATGATTTCCCCTGTATGGGTGTGTACTTGGCCCTTAGCATGCACTCTTTGGGTAAATGTGGCATACCTTATGATTTGGGCTTGGTAATTATCCTATGAATTTTCAGTTAGCAGTCGTAGACCCATTTATCTTATTGTTCATTTTGTGTTGCTGGCAATGCATTAAATGTTTTAAAAGGTAATTGAATTTTTATAGCATAATAATTGAAAATTGATTTCATATATACTTATATCTTTCACAAATGAGCTCATGAGCGGTATGGAGCTATTTTGTCACATCATTTGAGATTATTTTGTCGCTATTACTGTGATTTTCTAGACATTGCCTACACGATGACAATTGGATCATATCGAGATTGGGTTTTTCCTACATGGATGGACTTGAGTTTTTACGAGATCTTATATATAGGTTGAGCCCGAGTTTTGACACTTTTTCCCTGATCACTATACTACTAGTAAGCTTTTTATGAGGTTTTGCATGCAGATTTGAGTCCCTCCATGGGCCCTGCCAATCTGTATCACTATGCTTAGGGCATGGCACACAGCTCGGGGGAGAGGTCTATGAGGGAGTAGTGGTATATAGTTCGATTCCTCCGTGGGTCCCTCTTGATTGAGGAATACCCCAGAAAGGGAGCATGCCAACACGTATTTACTGTTCCAATACCACTTTGCATTACATCTCTACAGATTGACTTACACTCTTTAGGACTTACCGGGGGAGTGCCTGTTAGGTTGATTGGTGGCCTTATTTTACCTACCAATAGAATGGGGCCACAATCAGGTTTTTTTTCTAGTAGACTTTGTTCCTTCCTTTCTATCTCTAATAGGTACTATTCGTGCACTTGTTGTGTTTTGTTGTTAGCTTAGCTGGTTGATGGTTTGGTTTTCACTTATTGGTCTTTCCTTGTGTTGGTTATGTTAGAGCTCCAGGTACGTGGCGCATTTGATCATGATTTGCTTGTAGCCCAAGTTTTGTGTTTGATATCTTGATAATGACTTCCGTTTATACCTGTTAGCTGATAGCTGACCCCTTTATTGTACTTATTAGCTATTACAGTACTTACTCAATTTTTTCATACATTATGTGCCACTGTCTTATTTACTGTTGATTATCTTTTACCTTGCCTATGCTTACGTTGGCACAGTCGTCCTATGATTTCTACTAATACCTGTTGTTTTTGGTACTTATTCTCACTTCTACATATTTTCCTGATGCAGGTCCTAGTACATGTTATCAGGGCCGACGCGATCGTGCATACTAACTTTGTGTTATTCAAGAGATATAATGATAAGTTGGCTTTCATGCTGACCAGTCTTCCTTCTGTCTCTACAGATGTTATATTTGGAGCCTGGATATCTATTTTATAATTATTTCCCCATTATGGGTTGTATTTTGTATCTTTCTATATATAAATTCTCTACAACCACGATATCATATTCTGGGGAGTCATGTTTATTTGTGTATGTTTGTGTTCTATTTTTGTTCCTCCTCTTCATATCCTTTTCCTTTCCTTGTTGGATACTTTGTACCGACCCACCACCACTTGCTTTGACCAGGATTAGGCTTGTCTGCTGGTGAAATGTAGACGCCATCATAATTTATTTTTTGTCTCGTGACATTTCAAGTGTTCAATGAATCAATTACTTAGGCAATTTGATATAATCGTTCCATCTCTTAATTTTAACTTTTAAATTTTTAAATTTGTTGAACACAAAAGCCATCATCTACACAGACCACTCAGCCTTAAAGTAGCTGATGACCAAGAAGGATTCCAAGCCTAGGCTATTTTTTTATTCTTTAATATGGATATAATAAGAAAAATCAGTAAACGTGCTAAAAATTTGTGTACAACAAGTAGTCTAAGTAACAATAAAAAATTAGGTTCTACTTTCACTTGAGGCACCACTAGTACTAGAAATTATAACTGTATGCTTGCCACTACACTTAGAATTGCTAGTAAAATTGAATAAGAATCTGAATATGGTAGGGGTGGGGGTATGCATTATATGAATTATTCCGAGTTGCAAAAAAAAATTATGGAGTAGAGGAAGATAATGAATTAGAAGGGGATTGTAATATTAATCTTGATAAGCTTAATTATGATGATGAGCCTTCTAATTTTACAGAGTCATCATCATCTTCTTCTAAAAGGAAGGCGCATGCTATGCTTAATTTTACTAAAGGGTGCCCTAGCGGCCTCTACAGCCTATAAATAGGGATTCAACCCCTTCATTTTTGAATCATTTGCTCCTTTAAATTTTTCCTTGATTTTGCCCTGTGAGCTATGTTTTTAGTGTTTTAAACTTAGGGAAGTGGTAGGGAGTTGCGTGTGAGATCGTGTGGGTTTGTGGACCAAGTTTTCTTGGGTATTTCTCATTCTTTTTGCCTCTTTTAGGTTCTGTAAAATGTTTTTATTTCCTTACATTAAACTTGTTTTCTCCTTCGATTCCTCACCTTAAGATCTAATTCAGACCAAGAGTCCCCTGAGTTGAGGGCTCGGTGCTAGTGTACTTAGTTTAATTTTTTAGGCTATAAGGCCTGCTTTCTGACTGAAGTTGCTAATTGCAATATGCTTCTCATTCTTCAATTTTTGATCCTTGGATTTGTAATTGTATAATTTCGGGTGACATCAACTGTATTGGAGCTTCAGTCCCACGACATGCGCATCTCGGGGACTTTCGCCAACGCCCAAGTAGCCTAGGTTTATTTATGTGCATTGTAGACTAGGTTACTATTTATGCTTATGATATGGATAGCAGTGTGGTTGGGTTTTTAGGTTGATCGTTGTGTTTTTATCTGATATCCATTTTGGATACCGGGGGCCCTTGAGAGGGTATAGAGGGTGAAAAGTTATACGTCTGGGTCCTAGCCCCACCATGTAGAGGCTACAGACCTTGGGAACTATTTTGGTTGTTGCGTAATGAGTTGGTGAGATGAGTTCTTAGCTGGTGGCCTCTAGCTAATCCTAGACTCCATTTACTTTCCATTTCCATTATTATTTTACTATTGTTGCTTTATTATATTAAGACACCTATATATTACTGTTTGGCACTGTAAGGGCGAGGCCATAGTTATTGGCACTGTGAGGGCGTGGCACTGGTTATTGGCACTATGAGGGCGAGGCCCTGGTTATTGGCATTGTAAGGGCAAGGCCCTTGTTATTATCACTGTGAGGGTGAGGCCTTAGTTATTGGCACCATGATGGAAAGGCTCTGGTTATTGGTACTGTGAGGGTGAGGCCCTAGTTACTGGCTCTGATAGGGGGTGAGGCCCCGTGATTGGAACTGTTTGAGCGAGGCCCAATGTTGGAACTTTTTTAGAAGATGGTTCTGGCACTACATGATACTGTTCCATTTTACTTTCCTACACCCCTATGAATTTTCTTTGTATTGGGTGTCCTCACTAGGCTTAAGGGGAAATCACGGTGGGTTTTATTATGATGATTGTACTTAACGATGGTATGGGATGCAAGGTAGGTTTTGTGTGTTTACTTTCTGGTCCTTACATAGTTGTATCCTACTGTTTGATTTCTTTATTCGTGGTACATGCATATACAACATTATGGTTAGTGGGGTTTGGCTTAGCTGGAGCACCGGTACATTTTCTTTCTTCGCTTTTGGGTTTTTCAGGTACTGGTCACTTTGGATTGTGTTCACCGTGCTTAGTTCCTATAGATCTGTACTTACACTATCAGCATCTTACCTTTCTACTTATCTATTAGTTTCACTGCTTTTCTACTATTATTGACTTGTTTTACTTCCTCGCATTTTATTTTAGCCTAGTCGGCCGATGATGCCTACTGGGTACCTTGTTTGGTACTCATGCGGCACTTCTATACCTTTTTTATGGTTTAATTTTCAGCAGGGGTTATCAGAGATGTCATAATCATGAGGAATAGATACAGTTGATCAAGGAGAATACGGTGAGCTTTATTGACTAAGCCGATCGTGGTTTCCTTGAGTTTGGCTTGCTTTATTTTGTTTATAGTAGGCCTTGTGCTTTATTACTTTTGTAGGAGTTGCTTTGTATTTTCTATCTCTTTGATATTTGTATAGTAGCTCCATATTCCATTGACACTAATTTTTGGGATTTAGGTTATGTATGTATTCCTTCTGCTTTCGTATTTTTATACTTTTTTGTTTATGCTTTTCCGCCTACTGGATGATTCAAGTGCTTTATAGTACATCGCGCGTAGCTTTGGCCTGTAGGGTTAGTCTTGTCTACAGGAGGGTTGTAAATTCCATCATGACCTAAATTTTGGATCGTGAAAGATTTTTATCAGAGCCTAGGTTCATTGGTCTCTTTGGCATTGGAGCAAGTACATAGTAGAGTCCTGTGGATCGGTGTGTACATGTTTGAATCTGATCTTCAAGAGGCTACGGGGTGCCTTCAGAACCACTTCCCTCTTTGTAATCCTATCGTGCATTATTATCCGTATTTTTTTAACTTACCTTGGCTTCATTCCTTCGCACGTGATCCGTAAAAGAGGATCTGTATTTGTTCAGGACCCTCCTCCAGTAAGTCAAAAAGGGGAAGGGAGGATGCTCTACCTGTCCCTACTTCCCCAGCTAGTTTACAACAGCAGGCACCTCCTGTGCCACCATCTCAACCTTTTTAGCCACCACCTGCCGCGTTTAGAGAACTGTTATGGCAGATGCACCCCCTTCCCTAGTTTCTATAGCTCTATCACCACCACTACCAGTACCACCGGCTATATCATTTCTGAGTACTTCCACTGCCCTATACCAATACTCACTCCTACTATACCCGCATTTAAGGTGCGGAAGATGTTGGACCATTTTCTATGAATTTCCCTCGCCAGGTTCTCAGGAGCACAGGGGTAGGACCACCACGAGTTCGTTACTCTCTGCGAGGAGCTCTTATAGACCTTAGAGCTTCTGGATTCTCATGGGGTACATTCACGTCCTATCTACTTAAGGGTGTTGCCAATCAGTGGTGCAAATATTTTGGGATCGTAGACTGCCAGGGTCAGCTCCACCCATTAGGGTCAGTTTAGGGAGGTATTTCAAGCTCAGTATGTGCCTCGAAGTGTCCTTGAGGCATTGCAGGCATAGTTTGAGGGGTTAAGATAGGGCTCTATGACGGTGCAGGAGTATGAGGCATGGTTTATTCATTTGTCTACCATGCCGGGGACTTGATATCTACTGAGGAGGAGCGGATTCTTCACTTTCTCAGGGATTGATTCCTGACTTGCAAGGCCACGTCGAGTTACTTCTGGTGTTACAGAAATCATTTCTGGATGTTTCTAACCATACTCGACGTATGGAGATTTTGACTCTCCAGGACCAAAGGGGTAGCGAGAAGAGGTAGAGCCATCAGGGTGGGTTTTTAGGGTCCAGGTCAGAAGGTCGTGGTTTTGACTAGAGGTTTTAGTCAAGCCTACAGTACCAAGCCTCTAGTAGCGAGACGAGAAGCCACCCTATTAGAGGCCCAACTTCAAGTTCACGAGGCCTTGCCGAGGGGTCCCGTGTTTAGGCCAGGACAGGGGACATTTGCTATGAATGTGGGGAGCGAGGTTGTAGAGCATTTTCCCTGATTATCTTCGGGGAAGATTTCTCTCTTCTCTACAACGTTGTCACTATTCTCAACCTTGTCCCAAGATCCTTCGGGGTAGTTCA
>JBDJHY010203581.1:0-21157 GCA_039654485.1 Withania somnifera | reverse complement strand
ATCTAGTATCAACTAGCATGAAATAATAACAAGGCAAGAAGGAACCATGAAAATAGTAACCAACAAGAGAATCCATTATAAATGTCAACTACATAACTACAATCTTAACAAGCACCCATACACTCAAGGGATACAAACAAGTGAAGACAAATCCATCTGGCCACCTATAAATCCGGAGAGTACAACCAACAAACATTTAAAAAGGTAGACCCATATAGAATAATATGAAATGATGATAGTATAAAACTGTATGCTCCTTCTTTAGTGCCCCCAAGCCTAGTAGAAAGACAAAATGAAGAATGCAACACATATACCTTTAAACTATATAGCCTTTTTTGGTTGCCCGCAAGCCCATATCGGCAAGTTCCATAGAGTCCGCAACTGCATATAGTCACATAAATCTTATAATTGTTATAGGACCTATATCAGGTCTATTTAAATACTATTAAATCTTAATAACTGTATTTGCTCACAACCGGGTCTAAAATTAGTAGAAAACTTAATATATAGCACTCATCTGCAATTGAATCTATTATTAACTTGAAAATAGTGTAATAGTCTATATCTTACCTTTCCTCTTAAAAATCTATTAAAATTATAAATTTATGTCCATTTTAATATAATGTTGAACACGGCCCCATAATGCCATGCAAGGTTTCAAAACCAATGGCATTGGGTTCTCAACCATAAGTAGTAGAAAATAATACATAAAAACTATTTTTAATTATAATATCACGCATAATCACAATGAATATCACAACTATCTTTCCAGCCATGCACAGGATTAGATAATCTCTACAACAACTAATAACCAGTCATCAATGCTCAAACTCGTGGAAGTTCCTAATATCCCACCATATTATGTTCCAAAGTCAAAACAAGGCCAACTTAGGCCACAAACGGGTAATTTATAACACTATATCAAATATAAGAGCGAAAAGAAAAATAATAAAACTGAAAGAAGTCGATAGGGATCAAAGGTACCAATCTTAAAACCCAACTCAAGTATGTGCTAAATATTATAATTATATCTAATATATGACAAGTCTACGATCAGTAAGTCGTATCCTACCTTTCATTCGAAGAAATAGCTCTGTAAGAACTAGGTCTTAGCTTAAACTGCTCCAAATAGCTCTAGACAAACAAAAACTATCAAATTAGTAATCTACATATTAAAACAATGAATATAATACACATATTACTCCGATTCAAGTTGGGTCAAGATCTGGGTCAATAAGATGCTTGCAAGCCCTGTTCCCAAAACAAAAGATATTAATGAGTACTTCTTGACATGGCAAACACATAAAAACTTTAGGCTCAAATAAAGTCAAGAACAAGATGAAAACAATAAAAAAGGAAAGAATAAAGTTGGAAAAATATGAGAATTTGGGGATGAAATTCAAGGAATTTAGATGGAAAACCTTTTCAATAATCGAAGAAATAATGATTATAAGCAAACCTTGATACTTTTCAAACTCAAAAACATAACCCCAAAAAGAATCAATGGGGTGGAAATTGAGTTTAGAGTGAAGAAAATGGGGTCTTGAAGACTGAAATTTTAAGAAAAGGGAGTATTTAAATAACAGGGTTTTTCACACCTATGAATAGGGGCTTCATGTTCAACAAAAACCCCATAGGTGTGATGCACCCTGAAGCCAACCAACTCTACAGATGTAGAGAAGAAATTGTAGGGGCCTGTACGCAAGTGTAATAAGAAGATTGTAGAGGCGAGGTATCTTGGACTTAAGTTCCATAACAGGTGAGATACTATCTCCATAAGGGTGGAGTCGCAATGGTGAGGGAATCGTCACAGGGGAGAAGATCACCAGCAGTGACCCCTTCATAGATGAGAAATTGCCGCCGTAAATAAAAGGTCGCAGGTGCGATAATACCAGAATCTGGGCACCAAAAATTCCAAATTAAGTTGGAATTATTCCAACTAAGACACAAAGTGAGTTTGGAGACTAATGAAAACAAATAAAACATGCATCTTGGATGGGAACAATATTATAGGTTCAATGGCATATATAAAATTCTAATATGAGATTATTACAACAAAATCTTAACCCATATCGATACTCGGACAAATTTCCATAAATTGAATCAAGTACACAAAAATAAGCCCAGCTATCCTGGGAACTAGACCAAATCCCCTAATCTAAACTCGGCATTCCAGAGTTTATGGTGCATTCAAGTTTTCAATCCGATGGTTGGATCATCAAAACTTATTCAATTTCAAATATCTAACTTAGAAATTAAGAAAAACATAAAAATTTAGGTAAAATCACCCCAAAGTCCCCTACACCCAAACCAAGAGTTTGTATCGATCAAAATCTATGTTTTAGGGCTAACAGAACTGTCGAAATTTGATTATGAATTTGTTTCGAAGAATATTAACTAAAGTAAATAATTTTAAAAGGCTCTAAATAGAGAAACAACTATCATATCCTAACGAATGACCTAACACTAAACTATCGGTTCCCACAAATCATAAATGACTTGGGACTGCTATAGGAAATTGTAAGATGCAAGAAAAATGTGAAAATATGAAAATGACTAGAAAGGTCATTACAAAACCATTAAAACTACCCTTCTGGCATGGCCTCCAAGCTCCACCCCCATGGGTCTCACTATAAAGCCATTCCATACTGTGGACATGCTTAGATACTGACTAAAAATACTATCCACTAGATATAACAATCTTGGTGGTCTCATGGAGTTTTAGATTCAGACTCCAAGAAATCTGGTAAATCCTCTCTGACTCCAGTAGGTATCAACATAGACCCATACATAGATACCTGGTGAAAACAGGCCTCTTACCTAGAAACAGACATATATTACTACTAGAAATAAGTAAACTCGTCTCTCAGCCTCTTCCTATTAGCATATGACACATAATTCTCCATAAAAATATCATGAAATAAGCTTCATGTCATAAGAGGCAATTGGTCTGGTCTGTAGGTAATATGGGACCTCCACACTACTTAACTCTCCACTCATTTGAAACATTAGATAGTTAACTCCATGTATCTCTACTATCCCGAGGTTATACAACCCCTCCTCACAAGTAGTAATAAATCCATAAGTAGCCTTCCTTAGGGTGCCAACAAAGCTCAGCAGCTCTAATAACCAAAGTCTCCTCAGTTATTTTTGATCTGCCTTCAATATAGGTGGGTGAAGGGTTAAAGGCTAAGCAACTGTGGGAACCAGGAGAGCCTGAGCAGGGCAAGCCACAATAATAGGCTACGCTCCTAAATCATAAGCACCCAAGGTTGCTCTTAGAGAGTATGTCTATGCTCTATATGAAGACTGACCCTAGTCATAACCAATAATTGAAGCAACAAACCTCAAATATCCCATGTAAAAATTGGCACCGATGCTAGCACTAGACTTAGTAGAACCTGAACTAGCCTCTGATGTTGAGGTGTAAACACCATTGGCCGCTAGACCATAACTGGATTAGGATCACTCTCTCTAGATCTACTAGGTGATGTAGCTTTAGAAGGTTCCATAGTACGGACACTCCCTCAACCTCAGGGTTGACCTCTAAAATGACCCCTAGCTACTGGTATGGAAGGCTTACCTCATCTACTATGGAAGACCTCGTAGGTGTGATATGTAGAAGAGTGGATATGAGCAAATGAGATTCTAAGAGGTTAGCATGGATAAAACTCTCAACATATAAGTGAAAAGAGAGTGATTTTCTGTCATTGTAGCCTCCCAAAAATAGGATACAAACATCTCTGTACCAATACAAAGGACTCTCTTCTAATATCGATAATACCACCAAACCATAAGCTCTGATACTAAATTATAATAACCCAATTTCTCATGTTATGATGGAAACTTCAATTCCACCTGTAGGCAAATCAAAATGTATCCTGAAAGGATAGGTAATGGGACATAACATGAGCAACAATAAAATAAATGTATGAGATAAAGAAATGCCAAAGTCAAAAGATAATACAAAATCTTAATACACAAACAAAACCAATCACACGACCTGGGTATCTCTGTACAACAATATCTTAACTACATATTTAAAGGAAATCTCAAAATCAAAAGTATACAACTGTCTTCAAAATTGAAAGTGACAAAAAGTAAATCTGATCACCAAGAGATTGCTCCTACCTCTGAACCTTGAAGAGTGCACAAACCACTTGGATCAACATTGAGTATTCATACTAGGATCTATACATGGAAAGATGCAATAGTATAGTATGAGTACCAAGAGCCAAAGTAATGGGTACCAAGTAGGCATCGTAGTCCGATTGTGTGAATATAATGAAAGAGTAGGTTTAAAAGTAGAAAAATAAGCAAAGCTAGTTGAATATGTCATGAAACAAATAAGCAGGTACATAGATTAGATAAAAATCATAGAATAACTCAACTAAAAGAAGTAGAGGCATACCTGAGTTCTTGCTAAATAATAGATAAAAAAGATGTACAAATTGGGAGGTTTATTGGTAACCTCAATAATGGAATGAAAGGAAAGAACCTCTAACATCCAATAGCATAAAGAAACAAGAAAGCAAGAAGGAAACAAATAGAAATAGTAAGCACATAGAGTAGAATCACATGTAAGTAACTAAAGTACAATCTTAATGAGCACCCATACACTCAAGGGATACAAATATGTGAATACAAACTCTATTGGCTTCCCATATGATTGGAGAGTCCAACTAGCAAATAAGGGTAGAATAGTGTAGAATGATATGAAATAATGCTAATAAAACCTGGATACTCCTCTGATGCCCATAGGTCCATTAGGTAGGACCCATGGAAGGGATTTCCCCATATACCTCTACTTTATCGTATATCCCTCTTTCAACACTCACCTCCCAAAACAACAAGGTCCATAGAGGTCCCCAACTTCATACAAAACTTATAAATCTCATAACCGTGCTCGTACCCCTTTCGACTCTATCTCAATAGTATAAATCTCAATATTAGTGCCCAACATCATTCCAGTCTGGTATTAGTTGAGAACCCAATGTCTAGTACCTGAGCCCATCGAGTCTAGTATCAGCTTCAAAAATAGTGAGAAATTATATATTTAACCTTTTATAACCAAATATCCATTTCAAATACCTTTTTAAGTCCATTTTAGTCATATAATACTAAAAATAGTCAAGCCATGCAAGGTTGCAAAATATGTGATATTGGGCTTTCGACCTTGAAATAATAAAGACTAGTGTAGAAAAAACATTTTCATGATAATGTCATACACAATCATAACCAACAAATCCACAATGATCCTACCGGACCTACACAGGCTTGGATAAGCTCTATAACAACTAAGAATGAAACATCAATGTTCGAGACCCACAGACATTCCTAATAAGCCAACATAATCAGTTCAAGAGTCAATATAAGGCCATCTGTCTGACCTAATTTTTTGGGTCATGATGGCATCTACTATCCCACTTGTAGGAGAACCAACCTAGTATCTTGTAGCCACAACAAACGGGTTTCCACAGTATATAAAGATGCACACAAGTAAAAAAAGTCATATTAATAAGCAAAAGATGAAATAAGATAAATAGAAAGAGATAGGACAATCAACCAAACCCTCCAAAGATCTGGCATCAATGTATACATGAGATACTAAACGGTCCATAATACAGAATACACAAAGTACAATATATATCTTTCTTGGGTTACAAAAGAGAAAATTATAATCTGAAGAGATGTAGGCAACTTAAAACATCTGGAGCTAATCTTATACCTCTAAATTCAACTAGCTAGTACAATATGCGATGTTAGCAGCGATAATTCACACTTGAATCTGCACCAGGGAAGATGCAAAAGTGTAGTATGAGTACTAGTTGTTAGCCTGTGCAGGGCCGTTAAAATAACCATCCTAAACTCGAGGGAAAAACCCAAGAAACAACCCAAAACATTAGCATCCAATACTTCCAGATTCACCCTACGGCCATCACAAGGACAAACTAGGTCAAAGTCATCGTACCAAATGCCTTTAGAAAGAGAGATGAAGTATAAGAAGACAAGCGGACAAGGGTTGTGCCAACCTAAGAAAAGAAACCCAAGGATACTATCTAGCGTAGTGATTCAAATTATACCCAAGTATAACCTATAACCAAACAAATCCTACTTGTCTTCTATGAAAGAGTAGCTACATCATATAGAAATCAACTCATCTAACTCAAAATTGCTCCAAAGAGGCTCAAAACTGGCAAGATAGGTATCTACACATCAATACGATAATATAGTATAAATTATGATGAATTCTGAAGTGATCTAAAAATGGGTCCAAAACGAGCCCGTAGGACTCACTAACCGAACTAAAAGGAAAAATTCACCACGGAATCCCCAACAACAAAAAGAACTCATGCTCAGAAAATAAGCATAATTCGAGTAAGAATTGCACTCGAAAAGTCCTGGATAAGATGAATAAGGTAGTGCAAAACTTTACATAATAAAGATGAGTTACATAACGTACCAAGAACCGAAGAACCAAGATCATCAAGAGGAGTAGACCTCAAGCAGCACCAGGAATCCAATCAAATGGCTAAGGTACAAAAATTGACCAATTATTATGCCATGATCTATAATAGTATAAATGTGCATGGATAAGCATAACTAAATATGGGAGTGTTTTTTACGAGATAACAAGAACGCAAGTATCTAACTAAGATTCAACTTGTCCAAGCTTACATATGATTTCCAGGAGATTTAAAAGCTTAGAGAGAAGTTTTAGAGAGAATAAGCCAAGAAGAATGACCGAATTATCGAGGATGAGCATTTATATATGCTACCAGTAACCACCATACCTGCAAACAGAAGGTTGTATTGGCGACGTTGCAGGTTAAACAAAAGGATAGAAAGGGATAACTACCCCAAGGGTGCAAAAAATAGGTCGCAGGGGTGACATCGTGTCTTCATTTGAGGCATCACAAGTGCGACTTGCAGTTGTGATGTGGACATTGCAGGTTTGACTACACCAGCTGATGCTTTACCAAAAGTTCCAACCAAGTTTGAATTGCTTCTATAGAGGTTCAAAATGATTTCGGGGTATGACATATGAAAGAGAACAATGATAACATACTAGAAATGATATTTAATACTCAAAAGTGTAGTCAAAATTCTGGTACAAGGTTATTTTAGATGAATGTTGATCAAGTCAATACTTCAACATTAAAACAGATAAAAGCCAACCAATACTTCAAAATAAGTCTGGACACCTTGGGAAGCAAATGAACACACTACATAACCCAAACTCAGTATTCCAAAGATGATGACGCAATCAAATTCCCAATCTGATGCTTTGATCATCGAATGTTGATTGACGTCACATATTCAACTGCTGACCAATTATTATTTCATCAAACTAGATAAGATCATATTGAAATCTCCTAAAACTAAACCAAGAGTCCCCCTAGACTAAAACCCATGTTTTAAAGCTAGGAGAACTATCAGAATTTTATTTCAAGATTGTTTTCAATAAATGTTGACTAAAGTCAACGTGTAGCTAAGTTCAAGCTCTAAAATAAGGAATATGAGATAAATCCCAATTGAATAGCTAGGGGGCGAAACTACTGGTCCCAGCAGGTTATAACTTATGGAAGCTACCAGAATGCAAAGAAATCTATAATTTAGAAAATGACCATAAGGGTCATTATAACATCCACTACTAAAACAAGACTTTTATCCTAGAAAATCAAAACAGAAAAGGGAAGAAAGAAAAATAAAGACCCCAACTGGGGAGTCTGAATTGTGTAAAACCTGCACAGACACCCACGACAGTTCCTCAAGCTGTAAAACACCATTAGAAAGGCTTTACTGCAAATCACCTAAAGACCAAATTCTCCAAGCATACCAACTTGGGAAGATCATAAGCCCCCTCAAAATAAAGATCAAAACAAAGTTGAACTACTATCTTTTAGGGACCCAAAGCTTACTAATGATAACCCGTTGAGGTGGACCAAAAAAAGAAAATGAAATGAGCACTCCACAAGAACTTAAGAGAAGAACCAATTTATGAGTTACCATATCCATAAATAGTCTCATAACCTCTTAGAAACCATAACGCTCATGATATAGGTTCATCAATCTAAGAACTATCCCATAGCGTATCCACAATGTTCCCTGAATCCTATTCGAACGTTGTAATCTGAATAGCCTTTCAATAACTGCTATGCCAGCAAAATCAAAAGAGTGTCTAAATTGACCTATGGACTTCCAAAATCTAGTCGCTGCCTCTAATAGGTCCTCCAATTTCAAAGTGAGTTAGACAATACCATATCCACTAAAATTGCACATAGACCAGCCGTCACTCGAGAAAAACCTAGACAACACATCTAAAACTGCAAGAGAAGGTAACTCAAATGGAGTAAACCAATAAAATTGAGCCAACTATGAAATTCCCAAAAGAATCCAACCTCTAAAAACACCATCAACCTACTGAACATCTTGTGATAAACCCCCTTCAATCTAAAAATTAGTTGCAAGACTTTATTACCCAATAACAACTAATAGAACCCATATTGTGCCCTAGTCACATATAATATAGGTAGACTCTTAAGGAAATGGTCCAACATGATACCCAATAATCCAATATCCACTATTCAAAACCTAAGAAGTAATTCTCGAACCATTCAAACACTGTCTGAAATAATGGCAAAACATTCACAATCACTGGATCTCCATATTAACACTGCTAAATTTTCCTTATCAAGAATAAAACTAGGCACGTCTTTTTTTAAAGTAGAATCAATAGCTCAATTATTCGACAAATGGACTTTCATTTAAATATGAAGTTATCGAAGCATCCTAGTTAGGGACGAAAAAAATCAATACTCTGTGCACCCAAACTATAACAGTTCTAGTCTACCATCCAATTTGAATAATCTCCCATACATTCTAAAGGAGAAAACCACAACTGACTATCCTATGAAAACCCAATCTGAATAAAAACTCAAAATGCAAACACAACACCAAATCATCGACGTACAACTCCTTCTACTAATATTGACGTGCCAACACCAACCTTCTTAAACTCAAGTATCTAATGGATACTGTCAGACTCTTTTAAAGAATATGACTAGACCTTACAATAAAATAAGGAAATGCTTTACAATTTTAGCATAGCTAGTTGATCCCATAATAAGATGAAACCCTGCAACTAAAGCCAATATGGTCCTAAATCACCTAAATACTTGTACTAAAGCCACTCACTATATCCAATACCATCTATCCTGACTAAAAAAAATGTTGTCTTCCTAAACTGATGCTGATAGTTTCACTGCGCACCATAACAAGCCATATCCAACCTTCTAGGACCTAAAAGACAACTGTTCCAATCCTATGTCCCCAAAATAAATGGCTCCCAACCCAATGTCTCCCTACCACTACTAAACCTACAATCTCACAAAGAGAATGCCTTAATATACAATAAATCTTAATGACCATCAAAATAAACCGATACCACCATGGAGAATCAATTAATATGACGTACTGTAACAAGGTCATGTCGTACTATCCCAACAAGTAGCAAGGAGCGTCCTTGCAAAACATACTAACCTACTACTCAACAATTGAAGAACTCCTTCCTTAATATCCTACTAGCACCAGACTGCCAATATGCAATATCACAATCCTATATATAAGGGATAACTTAGATAACCTACAAACCCTAAATATCTACTAGACTGACTTCTCTAAGGCTGTGCCACTCAGCTATAATCAAACAACAAAAACAAGGCTTCATAGCTCAGTACCCTTTCTGAACTCATAATTAAGAAACCACCAATGCTAAAACACATTGCATTCTATACACCCCCAGACCAAGGATAAACTAAAAGCCATTATGTTACTATACCTCCACGAAGAACAACTCACGAATTAACATACTCAATCCACTACTAAAATGAATTATCCGTAAGGAAACCA
The DNA here is from genome assembly GCA_039654485.1 of Withania somnifera. Classification (NCBI taxonomy): domain Eukaryota; kingdom Viridiplantae; phylum Streptophyta; class Magnoliopsida; order Solanales; family Solanaceae; genus Withania; species Withania somnifera. The sequence continues at coordinate 11,245 of JBDJHY010203581.1, read as the reverse complement.
TAGAAAAGAAAACCACGTAGACACCAACCAAACCTCAGAACAACCTTTACGCATTCGCAACTTAGTAGAATCCAAATAATAAAAAGGAATAGGGATGAGATCTAGGCCCAACTAAAACCCAAATTGATAAATATAAATCATGCTTGGGTGGGTGGCCGGTGGGTCGGTCAACACATCCATTACTACTTACAACAAATAGAAGTCAAAACAACCAGTAAAGCACTAATCCTATCATCACTGATAGTTACTAGCTATGCTAAGTGGCGTCGGAAATGCCTTCCTATAAAAAAGGTGAGAGAGATGATCCCTCATGGTTGTGGAACACAGCCACATAAATTCATATCTTCTAGGTGTGGATAAGGTAATGGCCCCAACACAGTTGCCTAGAACTACGCAAAGAAAAAGGTTACCTCTCTACGCCTAGAAATATAGCACTATGATTATCCAACCTAACCCCAACCTACCAATGATCTCTCTTAAGTACACCAACCAAGGTGTAGAGTAATCATATCAAAATAATCTTAGCACCTTACAAGCTATCCAATTGGGCCTAGTATCAGAATCTACTACTAAACAGAGGATAGCTATCGAGTAGTGCCAACTAATCATCAATCCATGTCTCACTAGCCAACAACAATATGGGCAAATAAAATAGGCAGATAGGCATAAAGAACCCCCAAAAAGTCAAAAAAAATCTGAATCGTCTATCAATAGGTAGAATCAAACCTAAAATCACTGCCGCTACAGCCCCTACCCCTGTTACAACTAGAATAACACCAGGTATAAGCTGATCATGACCTGATCGAGAACCTACCTCGCCACATTGAGCATCACCTTAGGCATATAAATTTCCATAAACCTCACCATCAACAGATAAAGATAATTACTTAGAAGGAACTGGAGCTGACTGATCCATGCAATAAACTACCCCGTGCTGGGGGAGATCTCTAACACAGTGACTTGCAAGCCCACACTCAAAGCATGAAAAGCCATGGGAAAAATTTGTGGCATAATAACTGAAGGTACCACACTCATAGCACAACACTAATCGCCTGCACTAATGTCCATCCTGGCATAAAACCCCAAAATGAGTATCACTCACAATATGTTTGGAACCTTGCACCCTAAAATTAGGTGGAACCTTACCCGAAGTTTTGTAGTACCATCTAAAGTATCTGTGGTATCGTCTGAACTATATGCGGTTTTATTTGAACTTTCCTACCATCAGAACTATGTATGGATGTCATCATAACAATATGCAGAACTCGAATAGACACCTACTTATGTACCACTGCACTGATGAAACCTAGGATCTAGTGGAAAGTTGTCACGACCTAATTTCTTAGGTCAAAATGGCACCTACTATCCCACCTGTAGGCGAACCAATCAAGTAGCTTGAAGCTAAAATCAACTGGCTTTTACAGTAAATAAAGCTAGGAACAAGTCAAAAAAGTCATAATAATAAGCAAAAGATGAAATAAGATAAAGAAAAAGAGATAATACAGTCAATCAACCCCTCCCAAGACCTGATATCATGTATACATAAGCTACTACAAGGTACAAGGTACATAATACATAAGTATAATATATACATCTATCTCAAGGTTACAAAATAGATAAAATATAACATGAAGATATGTAGGAAATTTTGTACGTCTAGAGCTCACCATGTACCTTTGAATTTAGCTAGCTAGCATGATCTAAAATGTCAGCAGTGATAACTCACACTTGTATCTACACCAAGGAAGATGCAGAAGTATAGTATGTGTACTAATTGCCATAGCGATGAGTACCTAGTAGTCTCTAAGAGCCCTCTAGGTGCATAATAGACATAGCTATAGTAAATAGCAGGTAGGTAAAGAGAGTAGGTTATAGAAGCAAGTAAAAGATCACAGGAAGCTAGCTATAAAAATATGATAAAGAAGACAGATATTAAGTAATTACTACTAGCTATGGCAATGAGGTAGGAACTCAATTAAGATAAGAATACATAGATGGGGTCCTTGCAGCAACATAACACTGATAACAAGGAAAATAGGTAATAAAGATAGCAAGAAATACTATGGGGAATGAGCGGTGTACCGGTAACCTCAATGACATGGAAGGGGGAAAGATACATCAGGTGGGTTTCTCTCGATATGAGAAACATACCCAAAATTTGGCTCAAACGAAGTCAAACAAAAACAAGTTTAAATCCATCCAAAAAGAGAAGGATAAAACTCAAAAGAATATGGAGATTTGGGAGAGAAAATTAAAGGAATTTCAAGCGAAAACTTATCGATAATCGATGGGAAAGTGATTACATATAATATCCAATTCTTTCCAAGATCAAATACGAAATATAATGAAGAATCAATGGAAAAACTATCAATTTTGAGTGAATAATATGGGGCTTGAAAGAGGAAAGTATGAGCATAGGAAATATTTATACATTCACTGACTATTGCATATGCAAAAAAGTGATAGTGCGACAACATTATTGAGCAAAGAAGATTGCAGGTGTGACCCTCCTTGACAAGACCTAACCTCAAACTTGTAGAGAGAATCTCGCATGTGTGGAGGATCCTTCGCAGGTGAAAATTCCCCTAACCCAATCCCCCATCGTAGGTGCGAGGCAAAGCTTGTTGGTGCAAGCCAAGCACTACAGGTGTGGTTGCACCAGTACTAGCTACACCAGTACTAGCTGCACCAACAATTCCTACTAAGTTGGGAATGGTCCGAAGGAGCTTCAGAATGAGTTTAAAATCCGATGAACACAAACCGAAAGTGCTTGATTCAAGGAAACAATATTCTTTACTGAAAAAAATCAATGAAATTACAATTCTAGATCAATTTGATGAGAAGTTTACCAATGTTAACTCTAATCAAAATATTACCAAACTTTCAACTGAGTACTCAAAATAAGTCCGGCTGACCTGGGACCCGAACCAATAGTCTACCTAACCCATATTTGGCATTTCAGAGTTAAGGGCATAGTTAAATTTCCAATTTGAAGCGCATATCTTTAAGAATTTACCAAGGTTAAACCGTTAACCCCAAACCAATGAAAACTCACATAAAGAGATAAAATCACACTAAAAGCTTGCGAAACCAAACCAAGAGCCCATCTGAATGAAATCTACATTCTAAAGCTAACAATACTATCGTAATTTGATTCTGATATTGATTATAATATTATTGACTAAAACCCTTCAAGAGTTAAGGCTCTAAAATAGGAAAACGACTATAGAATCCAAAATAGCGGCCCTGGCACTGAAGAACTAATCCCAAAAAGTCATAAATGACTTTGGGCCGCTACAGGAAGGCTCTAAGATGCAAAAACAATGCATAAACACCGAAATGATCGTAAGAGTCATCACAAATCTCTAATTTCACTCCTAGTTATAATTTTGAAATCACCCATTAATTTTTGTTTAAATCCCCATATTAAGATTATAAATACCAATCAATGGAATTAAATTTCTAATTATTAATTTACTTATTAATTTAATCCGTTATTCTTATGTTTAACTTATTTTATGTGATAGATACAAAATTCACCAGCAAGGATTTCATATGAAAACTTATAAGCAATCATAAAAAGGTATCATCAACATCAAGACTGAGACATGTATTCTATCAACTAATCAATATTTAAAATGTCATGTGTCATCATCTAACCCATCGAAAATGTTTTAAACCTAAGAAAAAAACTTCACCCTTTGATACATCAAGACAACAAACAAATAAAAATTGATCATAATAATTATATAAAGATTAAGAGTATAAGTATATTTAAAGATCTAGAGAATTTGTTCATAAATATTCAAAACACATGAAACATATCTACTAGGTTTATTTTATACACACAAAATGTACTAGCACAAAAAGTTGAAACTACACCGCTCTCATACAACAGCGAAAACAACAACATACCCAGTAAATTCCCACAAAGCAAGGTTTAAAGAGGGTAAAACATACGCAGTCGTACCACTACCTCTGAGGTAAGTTATAGAGAATTAAGATAGATTATATTTAATTTTGTGCTACAATCATATTGATGGCTTGCCCAATTCTCATATTAGATTGTTAACATAATCTTTATACTTATAAAATTGATGATTTAATCTTCAGTATATAAGTTATACTCAATACAATAAGCCATTTCCTATATAAATAAATGGAAACATAAACCGATATTTGATCTATTTTTTTCATTAAAATTAAGTAATAATTATTCTACAATAAATACTATTCCTAAGTATATTGTTGATGGTACTACTAAAAGAAAAATGGTATTTGCTAACAAAAATTTTTGTTGCATATATTGAGAAAAGTTCTTCTAGCAACGACAAAAAGGTTGTTGCATGTCATTGCAATAACAACCACTAGGAAAATTTTTGCAATACTAAAAAATTTTATTGCTACTACTACAGCTATAGTGCTGTTGCGGCTGCTATTACTGCTCTTTTTCCTTCTTCTGTTGTTGCTCCTGTTTCTCCTCCTCCTCCTCCTCTTGCTATTCCTTCTTCTCCTCCTACTCCTACTCTCTGCTACTCCTGTTGCTTCTCCTGCTGCTTCTGCTGATGCTGCCCCTGCTACTCCTGTTTCTCCTATTGTTGTTCTTGCTGTTGTTGCTCCTGCTCCTGCAGCTTTTTCTCCTACTCCCACTCTTGCTCTTGATCCTCCTGTTATTGTTATTGTTGCTTCTTTTCCTATTGCTACTCCTACTAGTGTTATTGCTGCTGCTGTGGCTATTAAAAAAATAAGGGAAATAAACTTCTATAGAGATAACCACTTGTGCAATAGATAATACACTCAATTTTTTCTCTAGTCAAATATACAAAACTAGAATGAAAGCAAGCATAAATGAACAAACACTAATAAAAATTATCTAGCCTGCAATTAATTTATGTTTTGCTCTTTCAAATATAGTTTTTCAGTTTCAACTTTGTCACCTCTCCAACATAGTTACAATATTAATTACAGTCTAAAAATTTCACTATAATACTCTCACCCTCACAATAATTACAAACATAAAAAAATCCTCATAAAATACTATACTCATAGATACTACACGCATGAGCTCCAATCTAACATCATCACATTCACCACACTATAACACCCTCTACCTAAATACCCTGCTTCACAATGTTCATATCAATAATTTCACTCCAAAACACCACCTACATTCCACCACTACACACGAAAAATCGACCACTGCCATACCCTCAACTTACCAATTTCATCACCTCCGATCTCAAACCATCTTACAGAATATCACTCATCTCACATAACTTTCACTAGTGGAAGAATTTATCCTATCTACCTCAATTTTAATATCACATAATATCTCATCAATACACTCTCAATTCATAGAAAAACAATTTACACACTTACAATTTCAATCACATTACGCTCTAATTAAGAAGAGCACAAAAATAGTGAGAGCATAATGCAGGGGTTAGGGACGACTTCATCGTCCAAAGGTCATTGTTTAGGGATGATAATAGTTCATCAAGGGAGATTAAGTAATTGAAATTAGAGGAGAAAGAACTTAAAAATTAGGGCCCTAATTTTAACTTGAGGGAAAAACAACTCACATAGCTCTAATTCAAAGCTTAGATCTACGTGTTAGTGGAATTGGGAAGGAGAATCAACAAGACCCTAAAATGAGTGAAATAAAAAAAGGTATATAACTTAGTAAAAAGGAAAAAATAAGAGATATTATTTCCCGCTTTTGCTTTGGATGAAATTAGAAAAAAAAGGTACAGTTAATTCATTTTTTCCCAAAAATCAATAAAGTGGTGGAGAAGTTTAATTATTTTACCAGCAAAAAGAATAATTTTAGAAACAATTAAAATATATTGTTGATAATGTGTTTAAATTTAAATTTATTTAATTAATCCATATTATGTGGCAACAAGATTAAAGAATTTGGCAACAAAAAAATTTGTTGGTAAAGGTTCTATGATATAGCAATAACTAGATAAAGTTATAGCCATTTATTGATATTTAGCAACTATATTATTATCATTGTTGTTTAAAAATTATTGTTAATTCTATATTTTATTGTAGTGTATTATTAAATTTTATATCTAAACACAAGGTTAATTGTATATATTTCAACAACTTCCCACTTAGACTTTTAACCAATACAATTGTTAGAATATACCATATCTAAATGCATAGTTTATAGTATATATCCCAACAATCTCCCACTTTGACTTTTAACTGTGCATCTAACTTTCACAGTCATTCTTTTTACACAACTGTCAAGAGTCTTAACCAATAATTCTTTTGCAAAAATAACTTGTCAAGTTATTTTCTTATGCATTTTGTCTTAGTAGTGCTTTCTCATAACTAGTTGGTTCTACATTACAATCTTTAGATATTCTTTTATAAAAATCTTTCAAGATCATATATACAAAGTACTACCACTACTATAATCACACTATCATATTTTAGAGTCTTGATATTATCTTCATTACCTTTTGATATTGAACTATTATTAACTTCTCAAGTAGTATGCCCCTTTCTTTAATATGAACATGTAGTATAGTTTCTCTGCAAGTATTCTACTTCTCAAGTATTCCATGATGAATTATCATGTGGTTCATATCCCTCCAAATGCAGTATATAACCATGAAAAGGTGTAACAAAATATATCTACATAACCACATTTCCTGTTAGCCACTTTAGAAGCCTACTCTACTTCCTATTTCCAAGATCCTATGCTTCTATTCCACAACCATGTTAGTATCCTATTCCATAATATTCTACTACACTTTCAGCTAAAGAATAAGTGATCAAATATTTCCACTTCATTTTCGCAGAACACACAATCCATTTGCACTTGAATTTCAATTTTTTGTAACCTATCAACTATTGTAACCTCTTCTATACTGCATGCATGTATCCGTGGAGTAGTAAGGTCTTCTAATTAGCTTTAGGGAACTTGGGTTGAAACTTTTTATATGCTTTCTTAATCATAGACTTGTCATCCTTCACTACCTCTTGAAAGTTCTGTTGAAGATTTCCAGGTTCTGCTAGTAGATTGTCTTTGTTGTCAAGATTTTTTCACACCTCCTAAGCTATGTTCTTAGGTATGTTTATTTTCTCTAATCTTTTATTCATGAAAAAATAATAATGCACCCAAGTGGTCTAAAGAGAATCCTTTTTAATTGTTATTGGTCACAATTGTTTCAATATAGCAACCTCTTTCCAGAGTACTATAGAAATAATGTTGAGGCCTCCAGTTGAATTAGGTAGAAATATTCTCTCCCAAGACCAGTTGACTTCTTTGATAGTTCACTAGCACCATTTCACAAAAAAATTCTACATGGAGCCTTAATTTTCTTATCAAGAGTTTTTGGAAATACAAAAACTCTTGCCTAGTAACTCTAAATTCCAAAAGCAACTAATTCGATTACCATCATAGGACAACATTCTAGATGAACAACACCTGATTCTTTCTGTGTTCTTCTCAACTAATGGCATACACTAGTGTATTGTTAAATTCTTGGTGAATAGTAGCACTCCTAAGTACTTGAATGGAAGATATCCTTTAACATAGACAAATGTATGTATGATATCATCTTTCTCATATAGGTGGGGGCCTGTAATGTAATATAACTCTAGTTTGCATTAGATTGTAGATTAGAAACAATGAAAAATCCTTTAAAATCCCTTTGTTATAAAGTTATAGAAGTGTTGTCAACCTTGTAAAATGTCAACATGTCATTTTCAAAGAGAATGTGTATCGTTCCAAGCCTTGTACACCTTGGATTAAAGTGAAACTTATTATTTATGAATAGTTGTTCTATCTCTCTTTGTACATACTCCGTTTTTATCACAAAGAGATAAGGGGATATAGGATCCCTTTACCTCAACCCTCTTTTAGTTTGGAAAGGTTTAGTAAAGGCCCTGTTCATTAATAGGGAGTAAGTCATTATGGTTACATATTCTATCACCAAAGAGGTAAACTTGTATGGAAATCCTAAGTACAACTCCACTCAAGGGAATCAAAAGCTTTCCTTAGATTTACCTTTAAACATATCTAAGAGAGATCGACTTCTTGGTGTATCCTTTAAATAACTCATGACTAAATAAGATGATATAAGCAATGCTTCTTCCTTTTATGAAATCTATTTGTGAATTACCTATGATCTCATCAATTACGCACTTTAGTCTGTTTGTAAGGACTTTGGCCACAATTTTGTAGAGCAGTATGCTATTGGCCTAAAGTGCTTCACCATAGTAGGTGATTGGAGTTTTTTCACCAATATTATTGTAGTACAGTTGCAAGCGTTCATTATCTTACCATATTTAAGAAAACTACTTAACAAAATAATGAATATCATCCTTAACTAAAACTCGATTAATAGTGTAAAACTTAATTAGATAGTCGTATACACTCAGTGACTTATCTTTGGGCATCTCTTTAATAGCTTGATCAACTATCTTATTACTAACCTCCTTGAGAAGTGCTAATTATTATTAGAAACACAAGAACCAATATTATTTATCAGGATTAAGGCCCCATACACTTTTCTTGCTTGGAAGCCTGTCCCTAAACCAGTAGCCGAACATAATTCAACAATCCTAAAAAAGTTTTTGCAGACTCAAAGTACAATCAAGAGTATAAAACATACTATCCATAGTATGGGCCATACTACCCTACAGTTTGTGACATTCAAAGTATGAACCGTTTTGTTAAATTGTTCATCCAGACACCAAAAATGTCAAAGTTGATGAACATTTAGATTATGAGAAGTAGTACAAATTGTAGTATAAGTACCATGACCGATACTATACTCTCATGGTGTTACTCCTAAAGCCTAATCCCAGTTCAAGATCATGGTTCAGTCCATGGATCGTGGTATCAATACCACGGGCCATATTATTGATCATGGTATCTCCCCATCAATTTTTCAAAATCTTTTAAGTAAGGGCATCTTATTCAATTCATATCCCTTCTAGGTTTGGTACTATGTTGTTTTAGCTTACCTATGACATCAAATGGTTACTTAATTACTACGGCTATTTGGCACTCATACTACACTTCTGTATCCTCCCTAGTGTGGATCTTAGTATGAGTCAGCGACGTTAATTATGGGTTCGTGCTTAATTTAGGATTTTTGAGGTATAAGATATCTACTAACATCCAGAGTTTTCTTTTCTCTTCTTTATCATTATCTTCTATCGGTGTGTATTTTTAGATAGATTTCATTTTTGTTATACTTGGATCCTTACATTTATATTCTGTACTTAGTGAATCATTGAATTAGCTACCAAATTTGAGTTTTATCTATCAGAGTTTACTTTATTTGTTACCTTTCATTTTCCTTCATTTTACTATTTATTTTATTCTTTTGGGTGGTCCACCTAAGGTTGAAGTAGGTTCCCTCATGACCTAACAAATTAGAATCAGAGCTTAGGTTCGTTGGTATCCTTGGTACATGAACCAGGGTCTAGTAGAGTCCTACGAATCGATATGGAGATGTTTGTATCCTATATTTTTTAGGTTATAGTAAAATCTTTAGGAAAATCACTCTCTTTTAACCTCTATATAAATACTTATATCCTATATTGTCTCTTAAAATCTTATTTGTTCTTGGTTATTCTTTCATAGATGGAAAACACGAGGTCATCAGTAATAGACAATAGAGAGCCTGCAACCCCATCAGCTAAAGTTCTAGCTAGGGGTAGGGATAGAGATTGCCCCTAAGGTCAAGTATGTGATTGTATTATGACACCAACTAGAGTTACATCACTTGTTAGAGCCTAAGAGTTTGATCCCAAGGAAGAGTTTGTTCAGCAACCACCTATGGTCCAAAGGCCAACTTATGCTTGACTTGAGCCAGTACCATCACCAGCATCAGTTCTCGTTAGAGGTGTTTGACTCTGTCTTTTGTGTATGGTTAGTATGTAGTTTGTAGTTATGGCCTAGAAATCCGCTTAGGGGGCAAACTATTCTTTAAGAGTCGAATCCTATTCTTTAGGACTTTGATCTCTAAGTATGTTTCTTATATTGATAAAAGTATTTGAGAGATTAGTTCAACCATTTAAAGTTAGGTCTATGGCTGTGGATGATTATGAGGCTCATTTCTATCAACTATCTAGGTATGGTTCTAAGTTGATGCTGACTGGGTAGAGAGGATTTGTTGCCTCACTTGTGGACTAAGGCCTGAGCTTTATAATACCATGTAGATTCTTGTTTTTAGAGTCCAATCATTTTAGGTTGTATCTGAACATGCTCATACCACAGAGGGTTTATTTTGTGCGTCTCGTGAGAGTAGTGATAAGAGGCCACTTCATCAAGGCATCTTTAGTGGTTCTTAGTTTAATGGTAGGGGATCTGGTTTATGGGGAATAAGCCCTCCACAACATCAAAATCAGGGTCAGTCCAACCGAGCAATTTAGGATTTATTTCAAACCTCAAGTGATGGTACAAAGAGTTATAGTTATGATGGCAGTCTTTAAGTAAGGCTCAGGAGGTGTTACCTCTGAGGCATTAGTTCGTTGTAGACATACTTGTTTAGTTAGATCATATCGTCAAGGTTGGATGTGTGGTACATGTTATGACTGTGGAGATATAGGTGATATTTCTAGAGAGTGCCCCTAGTAGGGTGTCATTCAGCTAGAAACTTTTCCAAATCAACCTATCCGAGCAGTGTCGTCACTAGCTATGGGGTAGAGGAGTTTAGGGTAGAGGTGATCCTCAGTCTACTAAGGTTGGAGGTCATGATGGTGTTCGATTAGGTATGGTATTCATTAGCTTTATGTTATTATAGGTAAATTAGAGAAGGATACCTCGGATGTTGTGATTACATGTGCTATTCCTATTTGTCATCAGACAGGCTCAACTTTATTTGATTAAGGATCTACGTACTCTTATGTGTGTGTATATGTTTCTCCTGTTTTATGATTGTCTAGTGGATCATTTACAATGTTGTTATGTTTTTCTACCCTAGTTGGTGATTCTTCATTAGTGGATCGTATTAGGAGATCCTATTTCATGACTATTAGGGATATAAGACTAGATATTATTTGATTTTTTTGGATACGTTGGATTTTAATATGATACTAGGCATGTACTAGTTATCCCTATCATGTGTTCATAGATTGTTATGCCAAGACTGTTACCTTAGCTGTGGCTAGTTGTGTGGCAGGGTTCTGGTTACTCATGCACCGTCTAGGATCATTTTTTCCATAAGGCTAAGCAGTTAGTTTGTCATAGTTGTTTTTCTTATATTACTTATGT
>JBDJHY010203552.1:0-10256 GCA_039654485.1 Withania somnifera | reverse complement strand
GTTGATTACTAGATCCTCTGTGTGAAGCATGAAGTGAAGCATCGTACTGTTGGCTAGTCTGACCTCCTCTACTAAAATCACGGCCTCCAGTCGTAGACCTTGAAAAGCTAAACTGATGGTGCGACCTCTTCTCGCTACCCCCTTGGGCTTGGCGGGCTAAAGCCTCCATGCTGCGGGCATAGTCCGCAATATCCAAGAATGAGCTTTGAAACACTAACAACCAAAACCTAGCCCCGGTCCAATCTCAACCCATATTCGAAGCGGCAGATCTGATCCTCCTCAGTAGGTAATAGTTCACCGGTATGCCTGGATAGGTCAATAAATCAGGCCTCATACTTAGAAACAGTCATAGTCCCCTAGAGAAAACTGACAAATTAAGACCATAATGTGCATGATCCTAGGCATATACTAGGCCACAAGAGACTCTTAAAACTACCCTCACGTCGGTAGGGCTAAACCTAGTGACCTATGATCCCTGAGAACTCACCATCAATAATTAGCGGCACCCTTGAGTAGATAAGAAGTAAAATCATCCTCATGCATCTCCAGTAACTCCAAAGTCCTCAGAAGATCCTCATATACAGTGAAAAACTCATGGGGATCCTTCCCCTGTTCTCCCAAGAACATAGTGGGTCCAATATACAAAAAGTAATCTAACATCTTTCGCACCTTAGATGTGGGTATATCAAGAGCTAGTGCTAGCGTAGGTGCATGGCACTAAGGATGTTGCTGGGGATGTAGATATTGGGAGAGGTGGTACACCCTATGTTGCTCCCTGAGCAGACGACTATGGTCTATCTGCCGAAGTCACATCAAGAATTTGTAACATATGCCATAATAGATACCTAAACGTGAAAGACGGTTGTTGTGGACAATATGGTGGTTTTGTAAGAGCTTTCTATGGCTGTGTAGTGATTGGGTTAGAAAAAACTAGCTAAGCATCACCTTCGTCCCCCTTCTGGGTTTTTGGGGGAGGGTCTCAAACTACGATCGAACTGCGGGTACGCACCAACTACGAATAAGTGAAGCTAAGGTAATTTTTCATAAATGGTATGAGTGTTAATGTACGACAAGAATCAAGAGATAAAAGATTTTTAAGGGAACCCTGTAGCCTCCTAAAGATTAGATGCAGACGTCAATGCAATGATCCATAAGACTCTATCTGGTACTTGATCCAATTCCAAAGAGAATGGTGAACCTAAACTTTGATACCACTCAGTCACCACCCAAAATTTTAGGTCTTGATGGCATGTTCAACCCTCCTATAGACAAGCCTGTCCATACAACCCAGAGCTACTCAATGGGCCATAAATTCTCACAAATAACAATTTAAGTAAAGACATAGGAAAATATATAGTAATAAGGAAAGCAGAAAGTAGTATATACAACCCAAATCCAAAAAAATTGGTGTCAATGGAACATGGAGCTACTAAACAGAGAATTAAAAGGAAGTATATATACAAATATAATCCTTAAAAATTAGCACTATGCATGGCCTGCTATGACAAAATATAAAGCAGGCTAAACAACATGGGAGCCATAATCATATGGATTACAAGCTCACCATTATCTCCGTAGATCAGCAATATATACCCAGCATGATCTCGACATCATCGATAATCCCTATCGGCATTTGAACCATAAAAAATGGTATAGAAGTGCAGTATTAGTACCAAACACGGGTACCCATTAGGCATTATAGACCGTGCGGGCTAAAATAAAATACAAGTAAAGAAATATAGAGAACAGTAAAACATGTTAACAATATAAGCAAGTAGTAAAAAAATAGGTATTAAAACTATTAAAAAGAAAGAAGCATAAGAGGTAACTAGGTAAAATTAGTACGGTTGTCTCATAGGAGCAACCAACTAGCACATAAGGCTAAGAACGGGCCATAGAAGATGTACTTGAATTCCAACTGAGTACTAAATGACCGTCAAAACTACCGCAAGTTAAAAAATGCAAAAGTAAAAGTAACTAAGATAAAGAGATAAAGATAACCCAAAAATCCCCGCCTAAGATCACTGTGTACAAACATAAAAGTAATACACACAAACCTACCTGAAGCCCCATCTCGTCTGTAGGTACAAAGAGAAAATCACTGCGATTCCCCCCTTAAGACGACAAGTAAAAAAACTTGAGTAGAATGAATTCATAGGGGTTCTGAAAAGTAAACCTAAATAGTGCCATATCATACTAGGAGGCCATGCCTCATTAGGCAAACCATGGGGTCTGCACCCCATTAGTTCCAAATCAAATGGGTCCCGACCCTTAGTGCCAAATAAACTAGGGTCCTAGACCTCTAGTAACAAATCAAATGGGATCCCATTCCCTTAGTGCCAAATCAAATGGGGTCCAGACCCTTAATGCCAAATGAAATAGGGTCTGCACCCAGGAGGTCTATGCTTGTTAATGAATATGCAGGGTCCACACCATGGGAGGCCCTTCAATAGTGCCAACAGTGCAAATAGTACCACTTTGTACAAATAATATAATTTTGTGACATTTAAAAACATTATCACGTTATATTCTGAAATAGCACCACACCACTAGGTGGTCGTGGCATAAGTATACATATAAATAGAAAATATCCTTTCATTAGCTAATAATTGAATAAAATTTCTAGCTTTAGTTACCTCCAAATATATAGCTACCATAGCCTTGGGACGCGACCATGCTTAATCTACCAGAACTAAAAGTGTAAAATGCATAATCGTGGCAAAAATAATAATAATAATAATAATAATAATAAAAGTGAGTAACCAATAGACTAGGATCGGCCAAAGGAAACCAACTAAGAACTCATCTCACTCGCTCATCATAAAATAGTTCATTCGTAGACAATAAGGTCTGAGGTCTCCTATGGAAAGGCCAGAACTGCCACATATACTCCAACACCTTCTACGTCACTCCACAGGACATAAGAAAGCATGGATTATTAGACTTTCTAAATAAGACGTCCAACCTAACAATTATCTCACACAGCTAGCCACACCAACAACTATGTTATAGTAACCCAGTCTATAGTAAAGGTAAACCTCGCCTATATGTGCACCAATGAGAATCCCTTGAAAAGAATACAACACATGCTCAAATCTCTGAACACAATTGAAGTCACCCCAAAATATAAAATTATAAATCTAAAGATCAAAACATGAAGAATGAGACCCATATTGCCAAGTGCAATTCAGGCCCGAAAAAGGGGCCCACGGTCCCTACGGTCAAGAAAAATAATGTAAAAATACCAAAACAAAGGCATCAGCTCAGGGAACCTAAGTAAGCTCAATTGGACCATCGGAAGGTCCTCAATTGTCCAAGATACATTTTTCACAATTAAAAAAGTAATGCAATTAATAATCGCAGTATAAAACTAAAACAATGTACCCGAAAAGTGGGTAACAACATTCACTACAACTCATATAGCTTAAGTAATGCCAAACTCAACTGGAAACATAATTTAAACAAAGAATTTAGACTAGGAACATTAATCCACTATTAAAGCTTAATGCAAATATTTGGGTGAATAATGGAGAAAAAGCAAAGCCAAAAGGCTCCCGACGCTTCAACAGCAAGACCAACCAACTAGTACTTCGATTTGGTCAGAAATATGCTATGGATATGAGAGAATTTTGGAAAAAATGAGGGGTGGAAATGAATGTTGAACCTAGAAATTAAACATTAAAAAGGCCACATTGACCGATTATCGGTCCATATGGTTGATAAATTGGCACCCCTTAAAAAGTGAATCCCTTGTAGGTGACCAATTTATCCATCCAAAGCACTGATAAATTGGCACCCTCCAAGAATTGGAATCTTGGCAGGTGACCAATTTATCGATCGAAAGGATCGATTTTTCAGCACATGCCGATTTAATGAAAAAGGACAAATTTATCATCACCTATAATTTGGTAAAATAACCGACAAATCAGCTTGCAACAACACTAGAAAAATAGCTATTTCTAAAAATCCAACAAGGGGCTTGAAAATAAAATAAAAGTCTAATTTTGACCAACCAAATATGCATCTTGCATGAAAAACACATTCTGGACTCGAAAAAATCACCATCGGTGGTGTTTGCACGAAAAGGACCTTTAAACAAAAACCAACCAAAAGAGACAAATTTCCAAATTCCCACAACTGCATCCAAAAGGAGCCCCTACACCTCGAGAAGTGCACCAAAGGAGCCCCTACACCTCGAGAAGTGCATAAAGTCACCATTTAGAAGTTGATGGAAATGTCTGAAGTCCGATTTGACTATCCAATCACCAAAAGACATCCCAAATCAATCAAAATTTCCATAAAACAACTCAAACTCAAAATGAAAACCCCGGGACACAAATTTAAGGTCCACCTATACTAAAGCCTTCATTTCAAATCTAACAAATCTATTAGAATCCAATTCTAAGTGCATACACTAAGAATTCACTCTTAAGTTTTGCCATTTCAAGGTCAACCTTTCAAAATAGGAAAATTGAGATAATAGATTATGGAACTATCAGCAAGACAAATAAAGGTCCCAAAAACTCAATAATGGCTTGGGCAGCTAATAGAAAACTCTAAACATGGAAAATGTTGAAAGACAAGTGAATGACCAAATGGGTCATTACATGGATAGAAAGTCCGAGGAAAGTTCTAGATGTTTGATTTGAATGGAAAATTTGAGGTTCATATCAAAGGTACAAGTTATGGATAGACAGTCCAAGACTCTTACTAGATGTATGAGATATTTATTCGATAGTTTGAGGTTCGTATTAAAGGTCTAGAGATCTATAAGTACACGGACCTTGCGAGTCCCCCATGGGTCCTGGCTGCGACATAGATAAATACCAAAAGGTGTGTACATGGGATGGACATACATAAAGCCACTTGCATATTGTATTGCATTCATTTGATTTATGACATTGGTTATTTGTACGTGTTGGCTGATTCACTGAGGTTATTTGATTTTTCCTAATTTTTTTAAATTATCTAATATTGATTGATTCTTTTTGATTTTCTAATATTGACTAATTCTTTGAGATTATCTATTATTTAATGACAATTTGTAATTTTATAGAATCTAGGTTGTTTCATGTGATCACTATTAATACTGGTTTATACTATTAATTCAGTCGATGTATTAGTATATAAACTATTGTCAGTTGTAATATATCAGGGATCATTTGGGAGATGGGGGATTTTGTTTTATTTTTATTATTAGACCAATCGAGGACATTGTTGAATATTGTTATTTTGTGCTCAATCTTTGCTTTTCTGCTCTTTTATGCAGGTGTTGAATCCTGAACTTAGTGACTCCCGCTTTCTCCGTTAGTCCAGGAGCAGTTTGAGGATTTCGAGGTATCTGATTCTCTATTCATCAGTTGCTGAGGACTTCTCATTTATTTTTTACTTTCTAGTGTCTTAACATTATAAAGACTTTGTTTTAGATATTTGAGTTTCTTTTTAAACATTCTGTTATGGATAAATAGTGGAAAAATGGTCTTTGGGTCTTATATGTATAGATACACAAGGTTATGATTTCTTATATTAGGTTTTTTTTATGTATTTTTATTTTTCATTTAGATTGATTTTAGTTGTTGGCTGACCTACTGGGTTTTGGAAGGTAGGTGCCTTCACGACCCATTAGGAATGTAGGTGTTGTCAAATATGATTTTGGGTTATGAAAGTTGGTATCAGATCCCTAGGTTCATAGGTCCCACTATATACAATCAAATCTTAATAGAGTCTCACAGATCTGTGCATAGACGTCTGTTACCTATCCTCGGGAGGCTACAAAACTCTAGAAAAACATCTCTTTATTATTTTATTCTTATCTAGCATAATTTTTATACGTGTGCTGAGTCTTTGGATTTTTTCATTGATAGATGGTGAGTACCAAAGATATAGTTGGAAAAGTAGATGATTCCTAGGAATACTTGAGCCAGCTACCACGGGTAGAAGAAGAGACAAAGTTAGGGACTGAGGTAGAGATCAGGGTATGTCTAGAGGAGAATATCCAACTAAGGGTTGAGCCATGAAAGTTTCACCTGATCTAGAGATGAATATAGCTGAGGACATAATTCCTAATGAGTATCTTACAGCCCTCTTTTACAGGATACTTCGCTGAGATTCCTTAGAGTACTTGAGTGCATGGAATAGGATGGTACACCCTAGGATTCACAGACTAGGGATGGGGCAATGACCCCCAGATCAACATGCTTTCCCAAAAGTTCATGATCTGGTGGTCCAACCACTAGTAATTCCACTTTAGGTGGGTTAGCCACCCGAGGTTCAGGTTTCGGCAGGATAAAAACTAATAGTTCAAGGGATGGTGGGGCAACCACCAATTTCATATTGAGTTCATGAGTTCCATATTCCATGGGTTGAGGCTACAGTTATCGTAACTTCTCAATTGTCAAATTCGCAGCAGCAACGGTACGAGAGATTTTTAAAGATGGACCCACCATGACTTTACAGTGGGCCAACAGAGGATCCATGCAAGTTTCTAATAACTTTCCATGAGCTATTCTAGAGTGTTGGGTTGGCAGACTCATGGGTAGATTATACAGTTTGCATCTTTAAGGGTCAGCCCAATAATAGTGGTATTTTTATGTTGATTCTAGACTAACTAGGTCTCATCCCATAACTTGAGAGATATTTTCTTAGGTATTTATATGTATATACGTGTCCCATAATGTGAGAGATGGTCTGCATCAATAGTTTGAAGAGCTGAGGTAGTAGGGGATTATTGTTGATATAAATGTGTCTCGCTTTTACAAGCTATCTAGACATCCCTTAGCTATCTTTCCAAATGAGAAGTAGAAGATATCTAGGTTCATGAGGGGTTTGATCACTCCTTCCTAGACTTTAGCTTTTATGACCTCCTATATAGATGGAGCCATGTTTCATGGTTTGATCGAGGTAGCTAGAGGCTTTGAGCAGCTGCGAAGGGTCCAGTTTAGTAATAGCAAGGGCAAGTGGCCCCATTCTTCTATCCAGTGTTTTGGTGCCTCATCTGAGTCCAAAGGTTCTTTTCCCTATGTTAGAAATTCTAACCACTGAGTACTATTTTAGGCATCCATGTACAACCCTATCACTAGCAAGAGATTTTAGAGTGCTTTCAACCCGACACAAAGTTTTTATAGGTCCCATCAGAGGTTGTCAGGCCGGGGTGGCCGTTCTGGGTATTAGATTTCTTCACATCAAACTACAACTCCTAGGGAATTATTTACTTATGGTGATATTAGTTACATACAAAGGTACTGTCTCTAATGCATGAAATTAGTGTCTCAACTAGATTCTCATGTCTCTCATGCTCTAGTTAGAGCATCGACACCTATAGGTAGAGGTAGAGAAGATAGATAGATAGGGAGAGGTGAAAAGAATGGCAGAGGTGTACCACAGGCAGGAAGAGATGTAGGTCACACTCCCAATCATCCCAAAGGTGGATGCACTAGTGCAATGACTTTCCAGGGATACGAAAGGGCAAGTCTTCTACCAATTAGTCATAGGTATGCATCTATACTATTTGATCTTGGATCTACCTAGCCTTATGTATCTATATATTTTTCCATTGATTTTGATATGTTATTGATGCACCCAAACTTACACCTCAATTAAAAACTATAAAAAAGTCGCTGTCAAAATATAGAACCCAATCAAGTATGGAATGACCTGCTCAATTATTTCCTTACCTTCCTACTTTTCCTATACTTAGATCTATTTGGTAGTTACCCCAAGTCATTTATGTCTTGCTGGGACTTGTAGTTCGGTGCCCTTGCGACTCATTTTTTCCATCATCTTAGTTTTCCTGTTTTGAGGTTTTAGTTTTGAAACAGTGGAACTCGAGAGTAAAATAGTAGTAAACACACTTGGAATCAAATTCGAACATTTTTTAGCTCCAGATTATCGACTTTGATCTAGTTGGACCTTAAGTCTATGTCCTGGACTCTTTGTTTAAGTTTGTTTGGGCAGTGGAGTTGTTGGCCCAAAAATGTCTTGGTTGAGTTATAGGAAGTTGGGGCCTATTTTTCCTTATTGGGCCTAGACAACACCGTAGCATGGGCAAGGACCTGGCTACATATATGTATTTGTGTGCCAACTGTGTCCTTGGAACCTTCAGATCTTTTCCCCAACTTTCTTTCTATTTTTCTCTGTCCAACTTGCTGTTGAGTCTTAAAACTCAAATCAAATTAAAGGGAAGTCTATCCCCAAGCTCACCATTGCCTTTTCTTCATTGTTAAGTTTTCTCCTTCATTTTTTGTAGAAATGGTAGTTGTCCACCATTGTTGAGTTCTTCGCTGAGTGTAGTTGTTGCTTCTTATTTAGATTTGGCTGATAATTGCTATCATCCCTTATATAGACTAGTTTGAGTATAGCTGCTTTACCTGTAATTTCCTGTTGATTATGAATGAATTCTTGAGTCCATCATCCAGCTGTTGTATATGTAATTTCCAATTGGTTATGGTTAAATTCATGAGTTCTAGCCTGTAGTTGTTTAGTCGTTATTTCTAGTTGTTATGGTACAATCCATGAGTTCCAGTATGCTGATGTTTTGCAGATGTTTTATGGTTCAACTCATGAGTTCCAGCATCTTTTTTCCCATATTGGTTTATGGATGTTTTACTTTTTTCCCTAAGTTGGTTTATAGATGTCTTATCCTTACTTCCTAGTTGAATTTTGTGCAATTCCTAATTTCTAGTTGGTAATGCTTTATGTTGTATTTTTCCACCTCAAATGGATTCTAGGTTTGTTGGATTTGGGGGGTTTCTGACACTCATTTGAGACCCTCAAAGTTTTTCTCATGAGTTGCTGCAGATCACTAAATCTACTAGCGCCCCGAGGTCACCTTGACGAGGTTATCTTGGTGAGGTCATATGGATCTTTTTATTCATATCTTGATCTCGAAACTTGTGACTTGTATAGTTTTGGAGGACATCTACCGTGTTGAAGCTTCAGGTCTACTGTACATGCACCTCAGAGTTTTTATGGTGTCCAGGTAGGCTAGGTTTATTTTGTGTATTGTAGACTGGATTAATATTATTATGCTTGTTACATGGCTGGTAGTGTGGGCTGGGTTATCTAGGTTGATCCTGTGAGAGGGCATAGATGGTGAAGGGTTGCTTTCCCGGGACTTGGCCATAGTGTGGGGGCTACTGACCTCGAGATTTAGTTTACCTGTTACACGACAAGTGTGGAGGGGTGAGCGCTTAGCTGGTGGCCTTCAGTCGATCCTAGACTTTGTTTATTTTCTAGTTTTATGGTTATTTATATTATTGTTGTTGCCGTATTATTATTCTTGTATATTTATTATTGGGACTGTTACCTACCTTATTATTGTTGTTGTATTGATATTCTTATGTAATTACTATTGGGACTTATATTGGCACTAACCGACTGGGCCCTTATTTTAATAATGACATTGATAGGGGGTGTGTTTTTGGTGATATTGATGACACTGACAGGGGGTATGTGTCCGGTGATGTTATTGACACTGACAGGGGTGTGTGTCTACTGATGATAATGAGGCTGATGAGGGTACGTGTTCGGTGATACTAGTGACACTGATAGGGTGTGTGTGTCTGGCATTGACAGGTGGTGTGTGCCCAAGATTGTTACTATTCTACTTTATTTTCTTGTGCCCCTGTGTATTTCTTTAGGTATGGTGTGTGCTCACCGGTCTTAAGGGGGGAGTCACAGTGGTCTTTGCTGTGTTATTTGTGCCTACTGGCAAGATGGGGCACTAAGTAGGAAATGATGTGTTGGTTGTATTTACCAATGGCATGGGACGCCGGTAGGTTCTTGTGTATTTAATGTTATTCCGCATTTAGTAGTACCCTTCTATTCGATCCTTATTCATGGTTCTTGCGTGTATGGTATCATGGTTAGTGAGATTTGACTGGGCTGGAGCACAGGTATGTTTTTTTACCTCATTACAAGTTTTGGATTTTCACTCTGTAGTTGTATCTATCATGTTTATCTCCTGTAGTTTTATGTTAGTACGTTTGATATCTTACTCTCCTACTTAATTTTATTTTCCTTGCTTCCTTATTATTTTTGTACTATTACCAACTTGTTTTACTTCCTACCTTTATTACTTACACATTATTCTTAACCCAGTCGGCCGATAATATCTACTGGATACCTTGCTTGGTACTCATGTTGCATTGCTATACCTTTATGTGTGGTGTAGATAAGGGCAGCAGTTATCAGCATTGCAGTGATCGTGCAGAGTAGATCCAGTTTACTATGAAGATTACGGTGAGCTTCGTAGTCCA
>JBDJHY010203541.1:0-11562 GCA_039654485.1 Withania somnifera | reverse complement strand
TTCCTTAATCGGTATTCTTCATTTTTATTCATTTTTCGCTTAAGTGAACTTCAAAACACTGATTTTGTCCTTATATTATCAATTCACCTTCTCTTTTTATTTTTTTAAAAAAAATTATACAACAATAATAATATACTCAGTATATTTTCCTAAAGTGAGATCCGAAAATGATAGAGTACACCATATACTAATTCAAAAGTGTGATATTTTTATTTTTCTTAATGTAAGAAATATTTTTTTATAGATAAAATAAATATTATTTCAAAGATGAAAAAATATACTTTATAAGTTAATGATATTTTATAATGAAATATATGAATAAAATAATTAGATTTATTATTTAAATAATAATCAAAATTCTACTATCTATATACACATGTAAAAATAAGAAAGTACAATAATTTTATAAATCTAAGTAAGTGAAAATAGTAAAAACATATATATATAATTATTAAAAATAGAGATGTATAATTCAAAATTTTCTAACAAATTATCCATTTATATAGAAAATAAATTTTATTATAACCTAGAATGTATTTCACCAACGACAATCAAAATTCATTTATGTATATAAAATATAGAGAATAAAAGAGAGAGATAAACTTAATATACATACACACATGTGTGTGTATACATATATGGACATACTTAATGCATGTAATATCAAAGTAACAGTCATATGAAATAACATGAGATTATATGATAAATTTATAGAAGAAATTTTAGATTTATATTAATGAAGTTAGACCAAAATATATGAAGACTTAGGTTAAAAAATAAAATATTATATAATTTTTTTAAAAATATAACATAGATGAAAGATATGACAAAGATATTATTTAAAGTTGAGGTGAAAGTTGAATTTTTAAAGCATGAGTGATGTAAATAATTTTTAATATTGTAATTATGTTTAAGCAAATGGAAGAAAAATTAATTCTATTATTACTATTATTATTATTTTCAAATTAAAAAGAGGAACAAGAATGAGTAAACAATGCTTTCCAATGTAACAATGCTTTTGTGGTTCGTGAGAAAGAATTAGATTTTTCTAGAGTTTCATTTTGACACTATTAATTATAATTATAATATTTCCCTTAAGTAAAGTTAGAATTACTAAAATGTCCTTAGTCGTTCTCCTTATTGCTCTTTTATATAATACACTAGATATCACTGACTCATGCTAGCTCTGACCTAACAATTAATTTTTTTTATATATGTGTTTTTATTATACTAGTCTCAACTCGTTTGGTATATATTTTTATTAGTTTGATTTTAAAGAATTAAATCATTTTGTAGTAATTAAGAAAAAAAACCTTCCATTTAGCTTTAATATAGTATACACAAGCATTAATTATTTTTAAGATGATAACTTTTTTTAAAAAAAATAAGACTCTACAAATGACACCTCAACTTTTAAAAATAAGTATTTTTTTTTACAAAAAAAGTAAGCATTTTTTATATCAGAAAGACTTGAAAAAGAGACTATCAGACATACTCATTGGTCGAAAGACATCAAATTAGCTTGCTAAGATTTTTCTCCTATTTTTCATTCATGCGATTTTTCTTCTTTTGTAGTTTTTCTTTGATAAAAAAATTAAAATTATTTGTACGAATCAATTGGCTGATAGCATGATAAGATGAGTTGGTTGTATCATCAATTTAAATAGAATAAATAATTTAGTAATGATGATTTTGTATGTACAAGAATAAATTATTTCGGAATAACCAAATATTATGCAATTATTTAGATTGCTAATATTGCTATTTTCCTTAATACTTCCTTTGATGTCAGATATTATGTTTTAAAAGTGAAAGTTGATCAATTTAAAAAGATCTATTTTGTTTTTCAACATCAAAAAACTAATATGATGAAAAGGTTAAAAAAAAGAGTTAATTGAGAATTTTCTTAGAGAAAGAGCTTAGAAAAATGAGATATATGTAAGCTTTATTGATATCTAAAATGAGTACTTTCAATTCTCATGGATTTAATTATTTATATGATTAGATAAAATACATGCTTAATTAAAGTCATTCTTCCACCAAAAGAAAGCAATCACATAAAATAACATTAGATTGTGCAATAAATCATAAAGAGAATTATTATATTTATATTAATGAACTTAAATAAAAACATATAAATACTTAGACTAACCATAAAATATTACATATAATTTAAAAATATAGTACCTATATAAAAGTTTGTGGATTAGATTAGGTATGCTAGTGTTATATTATATTATATAAATAAAAGATTTAAATTGTTAAGGATTAAAGCAGATGCTTATTACATACAATAAGCTGTAAGGTTGTGTGTGTGGCGGGTTGGGGGGAGAGAGTGAGATATAAATTATTCGAAGTTGAAGGAAGAGTTTAACTTTTAAAGCATAATTGGGTGAATATATTTCACGTGTGTTATACCTAAATAAACTGAATAAAAATTGATTCCAAAAAAAAAAAGAGTTTGCAAGACATGTTGTTGCTCTAGAGAAAAAGAATTAGATTCTTCTAGAATTTCATTTTGATTACTAATCATAAAATTATAATTTTGTCCTTAACTGGAGTAAGAATTACATATATGACATTGGTCATCCTCCTCTTCGCTCTTCTGTATAATAGAAACTAGATGTTAATGGCCCATGTTAGTACGGCTCAACAATTTATATTATACTATTCTGTTTAATTTTTATTTCATATAACTTGGCGGTCGTATGGTAGTTGATTTGAAAAAAAATAATGCATTTATTAAATTCTGCATGAATAATACGACGTTTGATAGCTGGCTAGGAGGTAAGTTATTTATCTACAAAATTAATACGGTGTTTCATTTGTAATATAGAAATCTGCATAACTAATACCTGTATAATTTGCATAACTAAAAAAAGCTAGTCGAAAACAATAATAATTTTTTTTGTAATGGACCTCGAGGCCATTTCCATGATTCACACATTTTTAATACATGTAGAGCGCTATTGGAACTGCCCCAAGTAATTTACGACTTGCTGGGATCGATAGGTTGGATCCTTGATTGTTTTACGAGCTAAATTCTTTCAAAATTATTATTTTTCGAGCCTTACTCAGTTGATACCATCTCAAATCGCCTTTTCGTGATTTCGTTGCATCCGAAATATGAATTACATAAAAAATTTATATATGAAACGTTAGAATTGGACTACATTTCCATTCTATGCACGTTATTAAACATTTTTCAAAATCTGTCAAAAATTAGTCCGCGGGGACCGACTTATCGGCCAAGTGACCAATAAATTGGACATTTTGGCCGATTTATTGGTTAGTCGGTGCTGGCTATATGAGTTAAATTTATAATCTTTTCATAATGTTCACTCGAATTCTTCAGCTTTTCTTTGGTTTTTTAGCAAAGATTAATAATCTTTGAAGAGGTTCAAGTTCTATTCCGTAAAAATATGTTATGGTGATTCTACAACCATTTCTACCAAGTAATTCTTCATTTTTTATTATATAAACTTTCCGTGCTTATATCTTTTGATTCTACCATTAAATTTAGCTCTATTTTATACAGTACGATGTATGAATTATGCTCTACATGTTGATATAAATATTTTCCTTCTCAGCACTGCTAGGGTTTACAGTCTCGATTTTAGTGGGAATTTTGACCCCGCTATTTCTATAACAATATGGGTTTATTTTACTTGTATTGACATGTGGATTATGTTTCTGCTAGCCTCATATGATTCTGAGCATTGTATGTTATTTTGGAAATTTGGGAAACGCTTCTCGAGACATCACTAAAATCTAAATAGGCTACGGTCTACTTTCTTCATACTGGGTATAGTGCAGTATATGTATGGTAAAACGCCATCTCATGGAAGGGATGATTAGTTGGGCCCCGGTATGCTTATTTATCCTGCCTAGGCCCTACTTAGCTGCCTTGTAGCTTAACTTTTTAATCCTGGGGACGTATTGACCTACTCGTGTGTCTCACGCTGACTTTGAACTGTAGAGTGGATGGGGGAGGAGTAGCCCCGTTGATGCGTATTTTTATATGCCAACTTTGGATTGTATGAGATTGGAGGAGGAAATTATACTTGTGATTAGAGCTTAGTAGCTATCTCCCGCTGTAGGTTGGTGGCTTTAGAGGGATTTAGTTAGGTTGATTATTTTGTGCTTTACCTAGGATATTATGCATGATTAGGGAAGGTGTGGCCCCTTTGAGTTTTGTTTAGCCGGGTACGGTTATGAGAGATAGTTAGCTGCCTTATGTTACAATATTATACCGAATCGCATGCAGTTATGTTACGTGGTTAGCAACCCTATGTGATGTTATGTGTCCCTATCTCGGTGCAAGCCTGGGAGTTAGTGGTATGTAGACTGAGCTTAGGTAGCTCCGTGATTCCCTGTATGGGTGTGTACTTAGCCCTTTTATGGCTGCTTCTTGGGAAATTATGGCATCTAGGATGCGGTTACTCGTGGCGCGGGGTTGTGGTTGGCTAGGGGAGGTTATATCTTACGACTAGGTCTTGGAAGCCATCTTAGAGAATCTAGTTAGTAGCCTCTGACCAGTTTTAGCCTGATGGTTGATTTCGTATTACGAGCATGTATTAAAAGTTTTAAAAAGTAACTGGATTGTGATAGTCTAATTATCGAAAACTGATTTCTTATATATATATATTTATATCTTCCACGACTATGCTCATGAGAAGTATGAAGCTA
This sequence comes from Withania somnifera, assembly GCA_039654485.1. Classification (NCBI taxonomy): domain Eukaryota; kingdom Viridiplantae; phylum Streptophyta; class Magnoliopsida; order Solanales; family Solanaceae; genus Withania; species Withania somnifera. The sequence goes on along the minus strand of JBDJHY010203541.1, from coordinate 6,873 downwards.
TTTCCTAACATCCTTTAAGGTTATTTTGTCACTACCACTGTGCCTTCTTGATACTCCCTATATGGCGACAGTTGAGTTTTTACTAAAATTTAGAGTTATGTTATATGGTTGTACCTGATTTTTATTGAGATATGACATACAGGCTGAGTTTTGGCCTTTGGGCCCTGATGACTATAAAATTGGATGCCTTTTTATGAGGGTTTTGTACATGAGATTGGGTCGCTCAACGGATCCTCCGACTTGGAACGCTATGCCTGGGGTATGTTGTGTGGATGGAAAGGGGTATAAGGGGTATGTTGTGTGGATGGAAAGGGATATAAGGGGTAGGCTGGGTAAGTATATGAAATAGCTTTTGTGGGTCCGCTCCTGACAGATTCATGTACCAGGGAGGATGCATACAGGCACTTATTACTATTCCAGCACCCATTTGCATTGCATCCCTACGTGTTGTTTTGTACCCTTCGGGACTTAAGAAGGAGTACCTATTGGGTTACTTGATTGTATGAGTATACCTACTAGTAGAATGGCAAACCAGCTGGGTTTGTTTGCTAGTAGACTTTACTTTTGCTCTTATTTTTTGATTAGTACTATTCATACACTTATTGTGTTCGTTGTTAGCTTAACTGGTTGATGGTTTTGTAGTCTCCTGTTGGTATTTCCTTATGTTGGTTATATTGGAGCTCCAAGTACGTTTTTCGTTGAGTTATGATATATTCATGGCCTGATTCTATATGTTATGCCTTGCTAGCAGCTTTCTTTCATACTTGTTATCTTATTATACACACATTGCTAGTTGATCCTTCACTACACTTGCTAATTATTACTATAGTTGCCATTTTTGATTCTACACTATGTGCCACTATGTTACTTGATAGGACTGTTCTTTTGTCCGGTCGACCTATGATTCCTACTAGGTACCCATTGTTTTTTATACTCATTCTACACTTCTGCATCTTTTCCTAATGTAGGTCTTAGTGTGAGTTTTCAGAGTGGACGCGATCATGTAGAGTAGCCTAGTATTGTTCAGGAGATACAGTGAGCAGTGGGCGTTCATGCTAGCTTATCATTCTTTTATTTTCTATAGTTATCCCACTTGGATTCTAGATAACTATTTTTTAGTTTTTCCCTATTGTGGGTTATATTTTTTACCTTTTTGCATATATATAGATGCTCTACATCAACTATACCAGGTTTTGGGGAGACATTTTGAGTTATGTATTATGCATTCTATTTTTAGTTTATCTCATCATCTTCTTTTTCTTTTCTTTTGGATCCTTGGTACTGGTCCACTATTGTTGCTTTGGGCTAGAGTTAGGCTTGTCTACAGGTGAAATTTAGGTGTCATCACAACTCGATTCTTAGATCATGATAGAGTGGTATTAGAGCTCTAGGTTCACCGGTATCCCTGGATATAGGAGTAAGTGTGTGGTAGAGTCCCTCGGATCGGTTTATAGACGTTCGTATCCTATCTTGGGGAGGCTACTAGGAATTCTTTAAGAAAGAATCTCACTTCTTGACTCTTTACGCACATGTATGGTCATTGAGTTTCTATCCCCCCCTTTAGCTATACTCTTTCTAAATGATTAGGATGAGGCCCTCGGTTGGCACCAATGACATTACCGCGCGCGTTCTTAGAGTTCAGAATCGAGCGCCAGAAGACCATATTGTTAGCCACAAAGTTTGGGAGTCACCTAGGCCCTAATGAGGGTTACTGTCATGTCGGTTCCGTAGAGAACCAGAGTTCATTAAGAAGTAGCAGCGGGGGGTTTTAAGAGGAGCATGGTTTGAGGACTAGTTTGATTGGGTTTTAGCAGGAGTGTGTGATCACTGGGAATATACAGCATCGTTTGATGGAATAACTAGATATATCCCTATAGAGTATGCTATGAGATATGGTAGGATGTCGATTTTCTACAGAGGATTAGTTGTCGCTTTGTATGATGACATATCACTTAGTAGTAGTAGGAATTATCCTTAGACAGATCTTCGGATAGTGGGTGGCCTTTAAAGAGGCTTGTCGTGATACCTATAGGCCAGGTTCAAATATGAGACCATGGATTGCCCCCTTCTAAGGGTTATTTTTCTATTCAAGCCGAGGCAGAGTATCCAGAGTTTGGGTCTGACCCATCTATCCCCTCTTTGAGTTCTCAAACAAAATAGTTTCAGTGATATCTGATTGTGAGTAAATGATCTAATAGACAGTGATTTTGGCAGAAACATCAGATCCAGTTGGGCTAGACTAGCCATTCAGTTTAGACCCTTTCTTAGTTAGCCAACAAAGGCCGGGTACTCAGAGTAGTTAGGCCTTCAAGGGTTCATTTCCAAGTTGCAGGGTCATAATGACCATAGTGGTTTAGTGTGTTCCAAGTTAGATCTAGAATGAGTTATGTGAGTAAGGTGAGCTAGGCCATTGGGCCAGAGGGTGTCTGTGGTGCCTGGCCATGTAATCGACCGTGATTGTAGCCTCACCTTAGCAGTCAGTTAGTGCAGGTGGTGGTATTAGTGGTTTTATTGTGCTTTCATGGGGCTTGACCTTGGGCAGGGCGGTTCGGTAAGCTACCTTGAGCTCTACTTATGATACGATTTTATTTTACTCCTTGCCTAGTTAACTTTTGTTGACTTGGGCGCGACGACAACTTTGATTGATTTCTTTTATGTTTTATCTATGCTAGCATGGGGACAGTACCTTTGTTTCTGTGATATTATAGACTACGTTAGGCCTTTTTTTAGCCCTTTGATGTTATATCCCTCTATTATGCAACTTTTATTGGCACCTAGGTTGTGACTTCTATTAGTGAGCTGAGTCTTTCCTTTTTATTGGAGTAGGTTCCCGTGAATCTTTGCTATGGTCCTATGATTCAGGAGATGAGTTCCCTTGTTAGGTGGGCCTTATTATATCCAAGATGAGATTTTGATCGCCCTTACTTATCCTACCCTGAGTAGTGGATAGTGTTTGTAGGGTCTATTTACTTCTTGTGTATGAGGAGGGAACCTTTTAGTGGTGGATCCTAGTGAAGGGTTTGAGTTGTTCGGCTAGTATAGCCTGTAGATATTGTGAGATAGCGGAGGTAGGCCTTTTGTATTAAGGGGCCTTAGTGAGTTTTCGAGCCTAGGCAGGTTACCCTGCTTTTCTTAGATATGGGGTTGTGCTATTATGATTGTATCTTAGTCATGATCAGAGTATCGAGGCAGATTGATAGGGATCCTTCAGACCTTGCTGATTGAGATCTGTCTTATGTTCAGGTTAGACAATTAGTCTCTTGGGAGTGCTTATTAAAAGTGTGTGTTTGGGGTTATTTTGTTTTTGTGGGTAGATGCCTTGCTATCCTATAGTAACTTTTACTATCCGTAAGTTATTCAGTAGCTTTAGGTTGTGACCTGCGTCATTTGGGATCTTCATTGGTTGGTTCCAGAGGACCGGAGTAAACGGGTGTTGTAAGTAGGTGATCCTTCTTTTTGTTCATTTTCTTCGATTCTGGAGTGACTTCCAGAGAGATATCTTTATCCTTCACCTATGTTAGGGCTTATGGGGTCGAGTGTTATCTCTAGGGTTCCCTCGGTTGTGATTGCTTATAAATGGCCTTTATTCTTATAGGTCTGCAATGATTTTATGAGACAACAGTGTTCCATTAGTAGTGGATCGAGCTGTAGTATCCCAAAGGATTTCGTACTCCAGTTATGTGATTTATTTTCGGTCTAAGTCAATAGATGCGACCATGCATATTTGATCTTCGTGAGTAACCACTGAGTTGGTTTCTGTTATGATTTCTTGGGTTGGGCCAATGATTAGGTTGTGTCGCATAATGATTCTGTTTCGTGATTGTATTCTTTATGAGCATTTGGAAATTTTTGCATTCTTGATCTGTGATAATTATTAGCTATGAGCACTTAGCATTCGATGATGCGATGATTGGGTTTGTTACAATGTGTTTTTATAAGGCGATGATATATAAACATTCAGTCGTGATTAAGGGATACTATTAGTGTATGGGTGGTATGATGGATCATCTTGGGGTGATTGTTTTCCTTGGATTTCATACGTCTTTTTGGGTCGATTCCAGGTTGATTTTGATGATTGGGGTTCCCTTGCAGGGTTCCATTCAGTTTCTGATGGCATGATGTGGACAGGCATTGATATTTGCAATTCAAGAGTTGATTGTTTGATATGGACCATGCTTGCGAGGCCTACTGTACCAAATATTCCATACGTTTGGACATAGTGTAGATGTATAAAAAATCTTGTTACCTTTATGTTTGGGTGGTCTTTTGCTTATGTGAGATCCCAGTTCTAGATGTTTTAGATAATGATACCCGATTTGTATTTTTATTGTGAGTACAGTAGGCACTGATATTTCTACCCAAAGACCGATAGCCAGTGTGAGTGGATTATTCAAATGCCTTAGGATAGATCGTGAGCATATGACATCAAACTGTGGTTATAGTTGAAGTAGATATTCGGCCTTGCGACAGTTTCATACGATTGCCATCTTAGCATTCATATGGTGTCTTTCAAGATTTTGCATTCTGATGCTCGAGCTACCAGTAGATGAGGCTTGAGCACCGCAGTCCAGATGGTGTGTTGCAGCGACTCCTATTCTTGAATAAGAGTAGGAACAGAGTATCATTGATTTTTATTTTGGACCCTTTCGTACCTCTAGGGGTCATGGTTGCATAGGGATCATCGTGGATCGATTAGGTAAGCCGCTCACTTTCTACAGACTTTATCCTCCTGGGATGCCAAGAGACTGATTATCTTGTATGTTTGGGAGATTCTTCATTTGTATATGGTACCAGTTTCTATCACATCAGCTATGGGTATCTATTTTGTTTCTAGATTTGCAAGGGACGCACAACGTGAGATGGGCGCAGTAATATCTTGGGTGCAACGCTTTAGCCCTAGACAGACAGTTAGTTTGAGCAGACCATTCGGTACCCCATGAACATTTTTGGGTTTGTATTGCAAGTTCAATGGTGGCAGGGTTTAGCATTTGACCGGGATAGAGCTTTCTTAATGAAAACTATCGTCTTAGCATTCAAATCATACAATTTGAGGCTATGTATCATACATGTTATAGATCATAGATTGATGGGTACAATAATATTGAGATTTTATCTCAAACGTTCGACCGATTTGAGATGTTAAATCAAGAGACAGACATGTTGGCTAAGATTTCATCTTACACAGAATAGATTGGAGAGCCACGCAGATTGAGGACTTTTCTTCTTGAGCTTAGTACCAAGGACTTGTGTATTTTGGGCTTGGTTAGAGCCTTGCGATACATTAGTGGGGTTTCCTGTAGATTATAGACCTACCTTCAGAGTTAGTGGCCACATCTCCTTGGTTTGTTGTTATATATGTCAGATTCATCCCATGCATTTTAGTATGAGTCATCTTGACTGAACAACTGGTTAATTGGTGTTGGAGACCTAGAGCCAGCTATTAAGGAAAGATATAGGCGGATCAGGCCTAGAAATATTTTATTATACGAGTTCATTGGACACATGGTACATTTGAGAAGGTTGTTGAGATGTTGAGGAGCATCGTGTGAACTATTGTATTTATGTTTACTCCAGACATCGGGTATTCTTCCTTTCTTAACTTTTACGGATGAAAGTTTCATTAGTGGTGGACGTTGTAATGGCCCTTTGGGCCATTTTCATGATTTCCATATTTTCTATACGTGTAGAGCATTATTAGAACTGCCCTAAGTTATTTACGACTTACAAGATTGATAGGTTGGAACCCTGACGGTTTTATGGGCTAAATTTTTTTATAATTATTTCTTTTTTGGACTTACTTAGCTTATACCATCTCAAATCTCCTTTACATCTATTCGGTTAAGTCCGTAATATAAATTACATAAAGATTTCATATATGGATCATTAGAATTGGACTCTATTTTCATTCTGTGAGTGTTGTTAAATGTTTTTCAAAATCTGTCAAAAATTGGTCCGCGGGGAGCGATTTATCTCCATTGACCAATAAATCAGTTACCTATCTATCATCCAAGTGAATGATAAATCGGTGACTGATAAATCGGTTGTTTTGGCCGATTTATCGGTCAGTCGATGCTGGTTATATAAGTTAAATTTCTGATCTTTTTCATCATTTTTACTCATATCCTTCAGCTTTCCTCTAGTTTTAAGCAACAATTAATGATATTTGAAGTGGTTTAATCATGTTCTACTTCGTAGAGACGCATTACGATAATTCCATGATCATTTTTATCGGGTAATTTTTTATTTATTTATTATATAAACTTCTTGGACTTATATCTTCTGATTCTACTGTTAAATTTAGATCTAATTTGTACCGAATGATGTACGAGTTGTGCTCTACATGTTGGTATAAATATTTTCCTAATTCTAAGCTAGCAAGGATTACGAGGTTGATTTTAGCGGGGATTTTAACCCCAATATGGATCTTATTTTAATCGTATTGACACATAGACTATGTTATTGCTAGCCTCGCGTGACTCTGAGAACCGTACGTGATTTTGGACATTTTGGGCATACTTCTCGAGGACTTCACCGAAGTTCAGGTACGCTACAGTCTACTTTCTTCAAACTGGGTATTAGTGCAGTATATGTATGGTTAAATGCCATCTCATGGCAGGGATGATTAGTCGAACCCCGATATGCTTATTTATCCAGCTTATGACCTACTTAGCTACTTTGTAGCTTAACTATTTACCCTGTGGACGATTTCCCTGCCCGAGTGTCTTACGCCAATTCTGGATTATAGTGTGGTTAGGGGAGGAGTAGCATCTTTGATGGGTATTGTTATACGGCGACTCTAAACTGTATGAGGTTGGGAAGGGAATTATACTATTGATTAAAGTTTAGTAGTTATCCTAAATGTCGGTTGGTGGC
>JBDJHY010203530.1:0-11562 GCA_039654485.1 Withania somnifera | reverse complement strand
GGATCTATTTGGATGATCTCGATAAAATCTATCACAAAAAATTTAAGTCATGTGTAATATAAACACAAATATGATTTGTGCAAAATTGTTCTAATATGTTACGCTGAAGGAGGTGACGATCTTTTAATGAAGATAATGATTCCAAAGTAGCGTGTCGTTTTAAATGAGGTGATGGCCCCAATAGGTCCCATTTGAAGGCAGATAACCTACCTTGTTTTACTGTGCTACACTAAAGGAGTTAATGATCGAACATAAACTAATTATCACTCTGAAGGAGATGACAATCCAATATAATATAATTATCACTCTAAAGGAGGTGACTATTCAATATAATATAATTATCACTCTAAAGGAGATGATGATCTAACATAATATATTTATCACTCTGAAGAAGGTGATGATCTAATATAATATAATTATCACACTGAATGAGGTGACTATCCAAAATAATGTAATTATCACGCTGAAAGAGGTAACTATCCGAAATAATATAATGTCACACTGAAGGAGTTGATGATCCAACATAATATATTTATCATTTTTAAGAAGGTGATGATCTAATATAATATAATTATCACTCTAAAGGAAGTGACTATCCAATAAAATGATATTATCACGCTGAAAAAGGTAATTATCCGATTTAATTGTCACATTGAAGGAAATGACCATCCAATATAATTGTCATGTTGAAGGAGGTGACTATCCAATATAATTGTCACGTTGAAGGAGGTGACTTATCCAATATAATATAATTGTCATACTGAAAAATGGTGACTATCCAATATAATATAATTTCTCTCAAAGATTTGATGTCAATTTCAAGAAATAAGCTAGTAATTATGTTAAATCGACCATGTTTTGATTGTCATTACAAGGATCTATCATTCCTTCTATCACAACCCAAAAAATCAAGTTGTGATGGTGTCTACACCCTACCAGTAGAATAGCGTAAACCCTGGACCTAAGTGGTTAGCGATGGATCAATACCAAATACCAATTGAAAAGAACAAAAGAGACATGAGACGAAGAAAAGAAGGAATAAGGGAATGGTAATATATAAATATAAAGTAAACTCCCAAAACCTAGTATCGTGGCTGTGAAGTGTCTATATACAGAATGATACAAAAAATACAACCCGCAATGGGACGAAAACTACAAAGCAGCTATCCTGGATCTAAAGTACGAAAACTATGTGATAGAATGAGAACTAGTCAGCAAGAGTGTCAACTCCTCACCGTATCTCCAAAATAGCTCTGATCTATCCCACACGATAAGGTCCTCCCTGGTGATTCTTACTAGGACCTGCACCACAAAAAGATGCAGAAGTGTAGCGTAAGTACCAAAAATCAAATAGGAAAAGACACGACTAAAAGTAAGGTAAAGTGTGATCATAAGCAAACTGGGCAATAACACATAATTAACAAACAACGAACGGGTTAACATAGTAATAACTAACAAGTACGGTGAAAGGTCAATTGCCAATGTGTGAACGCAGTGGACTTAAGTCACTGAAAAATTGTGAACAACAGAACATGTACCTAGAGCTTTAACATAAACCGCACAATGGAAGACTACAAAGAGGAATACAAGACTAATAACAGGCTAATCTACCAGCAAGTAATAAAAGAGAGTAACTAATATCCTTAAGAAAATAGCAAAAAGGCCTATATAACAACAAAACCTACTGGTATTCCATACTACCCGGTAGGTACAACCAAGCATACAAGTAACCCAATGAAACTTCCTCTGTAAGCCCGAAGAGTAAAAGAAGTCGCAAAAGAACGTAATGTAAAGGGTTACTGAAAAGTGAATGTATCCCAATAATAACCCCACACGCTCCTCCTCTACCAGTAATGCACGCGAAGTAGGACCCACGAAGGACTCAAATCGTATACCACTACTCCATTGTATACCCTCCCCATAGACTGCGCATCATTCCCCGAGCATAGCGATCCAGGTTGGTAAGACCCATAGAGGGACACGAAACCGCATGCAAAACTCTTGTAAAAAGACAACTAGGTCATAGTCTTAGTTATAAATGCCAAATCAGGGTTCTTCCAGTATATCGTATATCATAGAAAAAACAAATGTCAGCATATAGACATTACCATAGAGTACTGTGATGGAATAGAAAGTAGCTCCATACTGCCCAACAGTTATGGAAATATATATAATATACTAGATAAAAACCTTCTCTGGTGGTTTTATCAATAAAAACCAAGTGGTTTTATACTCTTTTAGCCAAAAACTCCCAACCGTCTATCCACAACCCCTTAACCATCCATGCTCGTCAAACACAACCAAAACAGTAGGCAAGATCAGCTCTAAATCCACTAGTTTGGTTTGGGGGATAGCTACTAAGCTCAAAGCATTAGTTTAATCCCCTCCCAACCCAACTATATTCTATCGACTGTGTGAGATATGCAGAAGGGCTCACATAACCTTAGGGATATATAACAAGCGAAAGGCCAACAAAATAGGTTGTAGGCTAAAGAAATAATAGTAATGGGGCTCCAGACTAGTAACTCAGCCCAAAGATGAAACTTCACCAAGAATATGCATCACTAAATACCCATTCTAGAAAGAGTAAGTTGTGGCTTACCTGGATTCCAACGATACCCTCGGTAAACACGCTGAGATATCCAAAAATCATTGGAGTCACATGAAGATAGAAAAACATAATCCACACGTCAAGACGAGTAAAACAAGACCCATATTGCTAAACAAATAGCATAGTCTAAATTCAAACTAAAAATGGGTCCGTGAACCCTCATAGCTCGAAAAACTAGATTATTTACACTAAAACATAGAGCACAGCTCATAGACCTCATAGTACAAAATCGGGCTCAACATATTGGAAGAAATTGAAGAAAGAATCCCTAAATATTTATGTAATATGAAAAAGATACAACACTAAAGAGAAATTGAATAATTACCTGGTAGTAACAATCATAGAATCGCTAAAACAGGTTTCAACAAAACAAAATCTCAATCTAAGCCACAAATATGTGAAAACTAGATCAAGAAGTAGACAGAATTGAAGAGAAAGTCAAGGAAAATGAAAAAAGGTGTTCAAAAGAATCAACCAAATTAGTGTATGTTTATCTAGGATTAGCGGTGGGGGACATCATTATGAAAGTAATTTAATTTACTTAATAAAGAAGTATAATGCTACTTTGCCAATTGTTGGCACTTATTGGAACGTGCAAGTACACATATAACTATATATATCAAAATTAATAGAACAACATTTCTAATAAAATCTACACCTTGAGATAATAAACTTTTTAACATAATTCGATACACTACCATCGTTGAAATATTAGTAACTTTATAATTTCTTATGAAATAAATACATGTGGGATTATATTATTTAAAATATTATGTTACAATTCATGATAATGTTGCACAAAGAATATATATATATCAAGGCAAAGATGTAATTATTATGTAAAATAAATACGATCTTATTGTTATCCCATCAAACTAAACAACACGCAATCAAAAGCTTCAGGTTCAAACCAACAGTTCCCTTAGACTAAATTCTTGTTCTACAGCTAATGAAAATGTCAAAATTCGATTCCGAGCGTGTTTTCTAATAAATTACTCTTGATTTCAATTATTTTAACGTTAAACAAAAAAATAAATAAACCCAGGTAAACACGATGGAACTTCCAGGGAACTAAGCTATTTTCAGCAAGCCATAAGTGACCTAAGGCAGGTACAAAAAAGTACTAAACACAGAGAGTCGTGAAAACAAAAAAAATGACCCCGAGGCTCATTACAACATCCCCACTAAATGAACTTTCTTCTTCTAAAGTTAAAAAGAAAGGTGTACCTAAAGACTCAAAAATAGGGATACTATGCTCGCATATCTCTCTCTATCTATAAGGTAGCCTCCACAACTAGACGACTAGTCAAATGATCCCTCAAAATAGGAATGTTCATGGACCTGATCCATCTTACATCTCTGTCAATAATGGCCTCAGGATGCTCTATGTAGGTTAAAAGATCGTCCTACCGAACTACCTCATGATGAAGCACATAGGAGGGATCTGGTACATAGCAACGAAGCATGGAGACGTGGAAAACTAGGCAAACTGCTACTAACTCTAGAGGTAGGGCCAATATGCAGAAAACATTTCCAACTTTCTCAATGATCTCGTACGACGCAATGAACATAGCGTTAATATTTCCCATCGACCAACCTCATGACGCCCTTCATGGGCGAAAGCTGTGAAATACCAAGTATCTGACACTAAACTCCAGAGGCCAAAGTCTACAATCTGTATAGCTCTTCTGTCTACTCTGCGTTGTCTGTTATCTATTTTGGATAACACTAACTCTCTTTGCAGCATCTCTAATTGGATCTAAAGTCTGAGGCCTAACCTCAACACTTCTGTACCAACTAATGGGCGATCTGCAACTCCTAATATACAAGGCCTCAAATGGTGTTAGCTGAATGCTGGAATGGTAGCTGTTATTATACGAAAACTCCACCAATGATAAAATCTAATCCCAACTACCACCAAAATTTTTAAAAAAGCCACAATGTGACGACCAAATTTATCCAATCATGATGGCACCTACTATACCACCAATAGTAAAACCAATCCTATAACCTAAAGCCAAAGCAGAGGGCTACCAAATCAATAAAGGAAAGCATAAGTACAATAAAAAAGTATAAATGAAAGTAAAAATACTCAATGTAGTGGAATTACAAAAAGTCAATAAATTCCAAAAACCCTATATCAGTGTAATGGAACAAGACCTCTAAGACAGAACATAAAACCAAAGTCTAATATAAATGTATCTCCAAAAATACAAGGAGACCAATCAAAATCTGAAGAGAATTAGGAATAGCCGGATGCCAAGCTCTCCCTAAATCTCTGAAGTAATAACCAACCAGTACAAATGGCAAACTGTAATCAACGTCGTTCACTAGTACTCAGATCTACACTAGGGGAACAAGTGTAGTATGAGTACAATTAACGAAACAACCTGTCGATAGGCTATAAGGGCCCACTAGGCATATAAAAATAATACAAATAATAAAAATAGTAAATAACGAAATATAATAAAGTAAGTTTGCAAAAAATAAATAGTACATCATGGAAGCTAGCTACTCAGATAAGATTCAAGAATAAGTAAAACATGTCATCACAAACTAAATCACATAATAGGATCTCAGGAAAGAATGAACGACACCCCCAGAATCCTTGAAGAAATATATCTGAATAATAACAATAATAAATCAAGAGTCAAATAAAAACACAGGGAGTAAAAATGGATGGTATACCGATAACCTCAAAGTAAGGGAAGGACAAAATAATCAAATGCTACCTCACACAAGTATCCCACATAGCAAATGAATCTCACATATAAACAGTAATGATAATTAACCAGTAAATATATAAAGTAAATTAACACTACAAAACCTCTGAAAGAAGGGAAACGTACATAAAAAACACACTTACCCATAGGTCTGTCATACGACCAGGTCATACTAAAAATGTCTAGAAAAGTAAATGCACACCAAGAAGTAACAAGTCTTGTGTACGTTTCTCCTCCGGTACCCATAAGCCTAGTAGGCAGAATCCATGGAGGGCTAATCCTAGTTTTCGTATATCTCTGCTCCGTCTTATACCCTTCCTCTGTGTCACTGTAGCCCAAAAAGGTCCACGGTGGTATGCCCATCACGTACAATCTCTAACATTATCATAGTCTTACATCCCAAGTCACAGATCCTCAAGGGTCTCATAGTCTGGCATTGAATTCCTCCTAACAATAATATCATCAAGCCATACTTGGCAAGTCATGGCATCCAATGACTCAATATAGTGGTATCACCAACATCCTCAATGGAAAAGGTATTATCGAAGTCTCCAAGACAATATATGTGATAAGTTTCAAATAGTTGTATTCACTGCCGTAGGATAACAAACTCAAATGTCAGCGATTGTACTCACTACCGAACATAGTCAAACTCAAGTACCAACACTAATTAGTCAAATGATATTTTTTGGTGCTAGGGTTTATAGCTTGGACTACATCAAGAGAAAATAGTAATACTTGGTTCTCGATAGACTACTGAATCTAAAACATTAAAAGAACCTATAACTAATATTAGTATCAATATATTCCAATTTATCACTTGTTATTTCATTAGCCATAATTATCTTTATTATCAGTTCAGGCCTCTATTGCATCAAAATCAAGTGCTGATATGGGCCCCAGCCCCAATGCCCTCTTAATACGGAGCCTATGGCTCAACCTCTTGTAGAATGAATGCACATCACAAAATATACATAGATAACCTATGCCCTGCATAAGCACATCTATGTTATAGCTAGAAGCATAATACAACAGCCCAAACTTGAGGGAAAAACCCAAAACCAACGCATGCATAAACATTCTACTACTTCAAGAATCAACCTAAGCCATCACAAGAGTAATTGTAAGTCACGGGTGTCGTATTTTACTGAAATGCCAACATAGAGAACAAATGGAGAACGAAATAAAGACGAGGTCCAAGTAAACGGTAAATACCTGGAAACCCAACCTATGGATGCTATTTAGCACAATTACCAAAGCTAGATACCTAGAGATAGCCTTACTGAGCCTACCTATCATCTGACGAGTAATGTGTTACAAATCCAAATGTTACTCTAACTGATATCAAATGCTATCCAACGAATCAAAAAATTATATAATAAGAATCTATGGATCAGTATGAGTTTAACGATGTAATATATTTTATGTTCCAAACTGGGCCTAATATCAGGCCTAAATGGGCCTGTTGGTCACACTGACTGAAATCGAAATAAACTTCTCTAAATGTTCCTTAGTAACACCAAGAATTTGTGCTCCAAAATGAGCATAATCGGACAAGGGAAGGGTATTAAATCAGCCCGAGACAATTATGATTAACAAGGGGTAAAGATATGCTTTACGAAATTAAACGAGGAATTCAATAAAGGAACAATTCCTAAAATGTAGAATAACTCAATGAACGAGGATTAATTCATTAAAATCGAATATAATTAGAGATCCTATGTTTTTCTTAGTTTGTTCATCAATGGAGGAAACTCAATTTTATGAAATTAAAAAAAGAAGACTTACCGATAGTAGGGAAATATGTGGAAAACCATTGGGGACTTTTTTGACAACACTTGATAAATTTTCCACAGAGAATCACTACAAAATTTGAGAGAAATGACGGAAATAAACTTTGTGAAAATAATGAAATGAAGGGTGTGCAGTTATTTATAGTTTTTGGATTTTTTACTGGGCTGAAAGAGGGGCCCGCCAAGAAGGGGTCACTGGGGCATAAAATTGATCATTGGGGCTACCTGTGTCCCTAGAACTTCCCTCACTAGGGCGAACCTAAGCCTGTTGGGGCGTTTGTAATAGGGGAGAAATATGTCTATTGGGGTGAAAGTCACTTAGGCAACAAATGACCACTAGGGTGAGGGTCGTAAGGACTATATCCGGGCTGTTGTGGTGACCTCACAGGTGCGACCCTAGCCCTCACTGGGGCGATCTGTGCCTGCAAATTCACAACAACTGAATTCATAAACTTCGAGGGTCTAGAATGAGTATTCCGAGTTTAATTTCAATAACCCAAATATATAAATAATATGGAAACGATATTCCACACTCAATGGAATTAACAAAAAGACCAGTCAAGGTCATTTGAGAAAATTGACCCTTAAAACCAAGAAATATTGAATTTGCACTAATCCATCAAGGTACTCAAAATAACATGTAGGCACTCCAGAAACACACCAACACTCTAACTAGCCTATATTTACAATTCTAGATCTAACAGAAGTGTTCGAATTCCATTCCAGTAATCCAAACATCTAAAGACAACCCAAACTCCAAATTAAGCATTAAATGAGTTGAAAACCCACAATTTAACACAAACTCAAAATGAAAACCCCAAAATACGACTTAAGGTCCATCTAGACTTTTTTCCACATTCTAAAGCTAACGGAACTGTCAGAATTGAATTACGAGCTCATCTTCTATGAAAGTTGACTTTAGTCAATGAGTACTTAGTTTTAGGTTCTAAAATAGGCAAAATTGAGATAAATCTCAACCTAGCTTCCAGGGAACTAGACTACAAGTCCGATCAAGTTATAAATGGCTTGGGGAAGCTACTGGAAAGATATAGAATGCAAAAAAGTAGCCTAATTCTCATAGATTACTATGAGGCTCAATACAACATCCACTATAAAAAAGACTTTTATCCCCTAAAGTCAAATAAAAGCAGGAAATAAATAGGGTGAGAACGTATATGATTTCTCAAATAGTTGTGGACACTACTTCTGCTTCTTACTCTTGATCTCCCAAGTAGCCTCCTAAAATGGAGGCTCCACTACACCCTAATCACTGGAATCTCCTTAGATCTCAAATTCCTCGCATTCTTAGCCAACACTGCTTCTGGCTCCTCAACAAAAGAGAGGTTCTTATCCAACTGCGTTTAATCCTCTTGAACAACATGAGACTTATCCAAAATATGCTGATGCAACATCAAAACATGGAAAACTAGATGAATTGATGAAAACATAAAAGGAAAATCAAAGCGGTAGGAAACATAACCAACCCTGTCCAAAATCTCAAATAGTCCAATATACCTGGGACTAAGCTTGCCTCGCCTACCGAGCTTTATTACCCCGTGCATAAGAGACACTCTCAAGAAGATTCTATCACCAACCCCAAACTCTAAGGCACAAAGTGTATAATCAGTGTAGCTCTTCCTACTCTACGTTGCCTGAAATCTATTCTAAATCAAAAAACTTGATCAACAGAATCGCACAACAAATCGAAGACTGGAATCCAGCCTCAAAAGACATCAAACCAACCAATAGACGATCTACTCCATCTATCATCAATGTCTCAAAGGGTGCCATCTTAATGCTAAGTGGTAGCTATTATAATAAGCAAACTCAGCTAAAGCAAGTTGTTGGTCCCAAGCACCCTCAAAATCCAACACATAAGTTCTCAACATATCCTCTAATACCTGAATAGTCCACTCAAATTGACCACCATTCTGCGGATGAAATGTTGTGCTAAACTTGACCTTAGTTCCCAAATTCCCCTGAATAGATCTCCAAAACTACAAATGAACTGGGTGCCTCTGTCAAATATGATAGACATAGGAACACATGCAATTGAACTAGCTCATGAATATAGATTTGATCCAGACTCTCAACACTATAAGAAGAGTGAGTAAGAATGATGGGAGATGACTTAGTCAATCTTTCTACAATGACCAAATAGTATCATGACCTCTACGAGTCCGAGGCAATACTAAAATAAAATCCATAGTCACACGCTCCCACTTTCAAGTCAGAATAGGGAGTTTCTATATCAAACAACCTTGGTGGTCAATACTCACACTTAAATTGCTAGTAGTTCAAACACTTAGATACATACTCAGCAATATGCCTCTTTATCCCACTCAACCAATACAACTGCTGCAAATCACAACATATCTCAATTGCACCCGAATGAATAGAATATCTTAAGCTATGGGTCCCATGCAAGATTAACTGTACCAAGTCACAAACCTGTGGCACACATATATGACCATCATACTGAAGAACCCCATCTGAGTCAATAAATACCCTGTCAGCCTCTCTAGCTAAAACTTGATCACGAAGATAAATCAATTGTGGATCCTTGAACTGTCGCTGTCTAATCAGATCTAACAATGAATATCTGGCCTCAATATATGCTAAAACTCTCCTGGTGTCTGATAGGTCCAATATCTCCAAATGAATAGACAAAGACTGAATCTCTACTGCCAATAGCCTCTCCGAAACTTACAAAGATGCTACGCTACCCATACTGACACCCTTTTGGCTCAAGGCATTAGCCATTACATTTGCCTTGTCCGGATGATAGATAACGGTAATATCATAGTCCTTCAGCAACTCTATCCACCTCCACTTCCTAGAGTTTTACTCCTCCTGGCTCATAATATACTAAAGACTATGATGGTTAGTAAAGATTACACACTGAACCCCATATAAGTAATTTCTCCAAATCTTGAACACAAACACTACCGAAGCCAACTCAAAGTCATGAATGGCATAGTTATGATAGTGAACCTTCATCTTCCTTGATGCATACACAATCACTTGACCCTGATTCATCAGAACACAACCCAGACTAACACTGAAAGCATCATAATACACCAAGAAATTCTGACCATCAACTAGCAAGGTCAAAACTGGCGTTGAAGTCAAGAACTCTTTGAGCCCTAAAAAGCTCAACTCACACTCCTCATATCACTAAAAGGCCAAATCCTTCCTGTTCAACTTATTCAAGGGTGCCACAATCAATGAGAACCCCTCAACTAAATACTAATAGTAAGCAGCTAATCCAACTTAACTCTAAATTTCAGTAACAGAGGTCGGCCTCAGCCAATCAGGCATTGCCTGAATCTTAGCTGGATCAACTTTAATCCAAGCATTGGACACCTCATTCCCCAAGAATGCAACGGACTCTAACAAAACTCACACTTTGAGAACTTTTCATAAAGCTTGTGTTCTCTCAGTATCTAAAGGATCAACCTCAAATATTGCTCATGATAAGATCTACTCCGTGAATACACAAAGATATATCAATAAATATGATCACAAAATCATCCATGTAAGGATTAAGCACCCTATGCATCAAGTCCATAAATACTACCCGAGCATTAGTCAAACTGAAAGACATGACAAGGAACTCATAATGACTGTATGAGTCCTAAATGCTTTCTTGGGAATGTCCTCTATCCAAATCCTTAATTGGTGATACCCGGACCTCAATTCTATCTTAGAGAACAATGTCGCTCCCTGAAGCTAATCAAACAGATCATAAACCCTTGGCATAGGACATTTGTTCTTCACTGTAACTTTCTTCAATTGCCGATAGTCAATACACATCCATATAGTACCATCCTTTTTTGTAACAAACAAAACTGGTACACCTTATGGAGAAACACTAGAGTGAATAAGACCCTTATCTAACAAATCATGGAGATGAACCTTCTGATCTCTCAACTATATGGGAGCCATACGATACAGAGAAATAGAAATAGGCTTAGCACTCGACCCTAAATCAATAGAAAAATTAATATCTCACTCTGGTGGTAGGTTGGTAGGTCTGTCGAAAACACATCAAGAAATTTAGAAACTATAGGAAAAGATTCCGTAGTAGGAGTGCCAGCCCGAACATCATGAGCGTATGCTAAATAAGTGAAACATCCTCTCCCTACCAAGCTCCTAGCCTTAAGGAAAGAGAGAAAACCTGTTGCTGTACGACTACTAGAACCCTGCCACAAAAATGGGGATGAACCAGACACAGCTAAGGTAACGGTTTTGGCATAACAATAAAAAATTACATAGTGAGGGGACAAATAATCTATGCCTAGTATAATATAAAAGTCTACCATATCTAATAGTATCAAGTCTTCCGACATATCCATACCACTAATAGTAATCATACATGACGTAATCACCCAATCTACTACTAAAATCGCCCAAAAGGTTTAGCAATACGCAT
>JBDJHY010203521.1:0-11562 GCA_039654485.1 Withania somnifera | reverse complement strand
TAGAAATCTCGACATGTCTCTCTTTGCAGTTTTGAGATAGGAAGTATACATTTCCTTTTGACTTGATATGTTGACATTTGTGATATCGACCTCTACCTATGCTCAAGGTAGATAATAGTATATACTGTATGACTATTGACTAGCAACCAAAGTCAATATTTCAAAAATAACTTTATAAAAATTTATGTTGTGTAAAGGTGATCGTGTTTTTCTTCATAAGGATTATTGAGTGAATATCTCTTTACACATGAGAAAAATTTGAGAAAACATAAGATCTACTTTCGACCATCTCATATGTGTCATGACTTGTTGGAGATCATTTCGTACATCTATTGGGATACTGATTAGCTACTTTGATATATGCAAATTTTATACCCGTTCTCAAAATAAATGATTAACAAACACAACATCACCTTTGTCTATCAACTAAAGTCAACATATTTAATAAGAAATTTAGAAGAATGCTCGTGGTACGTAGAGGCAATTTTGTATTTAGTATATCATTTCTTTATTCAGGAAGATGTCACCTCCATTTATATATGAGGAAAACATAGATCCCCTTTGAAAAATATAAGATACTATTTCTGAACATCTTATGTTCATCATAACAGGGGATTTGAAAGAAATATCATTGCGTCACTGGTCTTTGGATACTCCTAATGACTTTTCAACTATTTATTTCATATATAGCCTAAAAGATTATTTTTTAGTCGAGGCGTGGACGTGCATTGATAGTTTGATGGCGTGTTTAAAGTATCTCCCAAACTCATAAATGAGGAATTTGAGATGGTTCTTTTAAAACTCTCATCAAAGATGGGATATTTAAAGTTGAATTTTAAGTGTAGATTAAAATTTTGAGGTCATCCTCAAAATCTCTGCCCCAGTTAAGGTTTTTTAGTAAATTGGAGTCTATTGATAGGAGATTTTGAAAACTAGCCTAATATTTGAGGTCTTTATCAAACATTATGCCCTAGTTTCAATATTGTCACGATCTTTATCCTTGATTTGTTGAAAAGATCTTCTGTTAAGAATTTTTGAGTTCCTCTAAAATAATTTGGCCTCAATTTTATTATAGGGGTTTATGAATGAATCATTTTGGCACCTATATATCCTGTTGAGAAAGGAATACAACAAAAATAGTTCCCAACTAAACTTATTTTTGATGATCCTTTGGTTTGATTATTTTAAAGTTTGGCCCAACCTATTAGACTCTTTTATTTTGAGGGTTTTGACATTGTCATTTAAATTACCTGGTCATCTTTGGAAGCGTCCTTAATTATAATTAGGTGATTGTCAATCAAGCTCCAGATTTTATGCTTGAGTGTCAAGCAATTCTTTGTATCATGGCTACTACTCTTGAATGATAAACATATCTTTGGATAAATCTACAAAATTTTCCTAGATGATTGGATGGTATTCCTTGTATTAGGTAGATCATACAATATTTTATAAAATCAAGTTTGGGATTCATCAGTGGTGTGAATACTTTAGGAGGCTTCTAATATTCAGATGAGGTAGTTCATTCTAGTTCGAATGGTGTTTTTCATATTGTCTCTATGGAACGAAACATAAAGAGATGCCTTTGACAACAATTCTTTCTCTTCTTTTCCACACAAACTATTCTCAGTAGCATGTAGTATAACGATCTTGTTAGATTTAAATTCCTTCTCTAATGCTTCTACCACTTTGATAATTTCATAAAATGTTCATCCCATTAAATAAATTATTCTTTTATAATACCTGGATATTTAACTTGATAAAAGTAGTGGGCAGATCTACTTTGCTCATGGCTCCTGTGGCTACTGTTCTCTAATGGATGGCATATTCACAAAATTTTCTAGGGGTTTCTTCTTTATCTTCCCCAGGTAATATTAATTGGGGGTTGCCTTGATGCTAAAGGAAAATCTTTCCACGAAGACTTTGGTTATATGCCTCCATGTTGTCCATTTGTGAAGATCTTGAGATGTATTCCACTCCAAAGCTTATCTGCTCAAACTTTGGATAAGTAACGTTATTAACAACGACTCAGTTTTCCCTACTCCAATGGGCTTTTCATAATAAACTCAGATATGAGCTATGGGATCTCTGCTGCCATTGAAGGTATCAAATTTTGGCATTTTTTATCCCTAGGGTAATTTATATCGGGATGTATGCTTAGGTCCTTACATCCTAACTCGGTAAAATCTTGTTCTATTTAGACGTCCTTAATAACTATAAAAACAATCTCTTTTATTGTGGTTATCATTTTCTTGCTTTCTTCCTTTTTTCTCTCACATTCCTTCTCCATTTTTACATAATGCTCTATTTCAGTTTGAACTTGAGGAATATTCTTTGGACCATGGACTATCTAAGTGGGTTTAGCTTGGTTAATGGTATTTAGATTTGCAAGGTGGTTTAGAAAAGTAGGCTGATTTAGATAAAAAATGGAGCTTCATATGATGATATGCCATTTTGAAACATATATAGTGGATCTTGGCATAGGAGTATGTCATTTTATTAGTGAACATAATTTGGTAAAGTTGTGGAAGAACAATTTGAGAGGGTTTATCAGGTGATTGATTTGTAGTGATTAGGTTTGAATTAGGAATAAAATTTGTGGGGTTTGAGTTATACATTTGGTAATGGTTAGGAATATATGAGTTTAATGGCGTGACTAGGTATGGTGATTTTCCTTAACTAATAGGAAATGTTTTTATCACGGTATCTCCTTAGGAAATTCTTGGTAGTTTGCTTTTCTTCTCACAAGTCAGCAATTTTTTGGACCCAACCTACAACAAAATTATCACCTTTGGTACGATTCTTATAATTTAAGATATCAAGTTTTTTCAATGCTATTTTCGTCAGCCTTGTTTGTTTTCTTGAGGTCACACCCATTATTTCTACCTTTGTCTTTTTCTTCCAAATAAAGTCAAAAGATGTAATGAGCTTCGGTCTTATAAAGTGTAACTTCTATTTACCAACACAAATCAGTCTCTACCCTTTCTAAAAAAAGAGAAAAACTCAAAAGGAAAAAAGTTAGTTCATCGATTATATTGATTAATCAGGTAATCATTATAAGCAAGCAATACATGTTTTTCTTAAAATAAGATTGGTCCAAGAATTTGAGAAGGGAGGATATTTAAGGGTTGACTAAGTGTGAATGTCCGGTGAACTCTGAAGTTTGAGGATAAAGTGGTAGAAGACAATTCATCAAAGAGTCAGTGATTGATTTTGAAAGGCTCACTCATGTTAAGAATAAAACTTGTTCTGATCTATCCTTCACTTTTACCAAACCCGATTTGTTGATGATAAATCCACTTTGAGAACCTCAATGTTGGCCCTAGATTAGGATAATGTTGAAGATATTTATATTATAAGGCCATGCCTTAATTTCAATCCTCTCCTATTGGGGGAATATTAAAATTTTATAAGAAAAAGACCGAGCCTTATATAGACTGCATACGTATCCCTCAACGGGAAATCAGGTTTGATGTAGTTCCATATACAAGAAAAATATCTAGATACCTGCTCGCTCTATACTCTATGTGATTTCCCCAAAGTATACCTCCAAAGAAATATATCTGGATACCCGCTCGCTCTATACTATGTGATTTCCCAAAGTATACCTCAAAGGGACTTATATTGTATATAATTACATAGAAACTGAGGAAATTGAAAGATTACATTGATTGAAATATAAAATAACAAACTTAATTATACCTCAAACTAATCTTCTTAGATCCTATAGGCTCTCTTGTATATTTAGTTATTAAACCTGGCACTTGACTTCGATCTTTCTCCTTAATGAGTTGCATTTAGCTCTACTTTAATCTGTTTGATTCTATCAAGTATTTAATTAAATGCATAAATGCATAACATTTCTCAATATCATGTCCAAATACCTTTAAATGGTAAGCACATGATTTTGTCATATCCAACTTCCTTTTTATCCATTCTATTTATACAGGTTCCCCTCCTTGATAGGAATAGGTATACTATCTTAGCAATATTCAAACTATTTTCACAACTTGGAGAGAAACCTCCGAAAGTGACAAGGAAGCCATAGCAATCGAGTGGCCTCGGAAATAGTCTTGGCTTATGCACAACTCTACTCATTCACTCTCAGTGGTAGAAAATCTCAATAATTTATATAAAAAATTGGTAAACTCTATGAATAAATAACAGATGCAGAATAAATATGAAAAATTCAAATTCAACCACTACTACATCAAATGTCTAAAAGCATCTAAACAGTAGAATACTAGGCCATCAGGACAAGTCCCTAATAACCTTGGAATAAAACAAAAGTCATAATCAAAATAGTTTAGCTTTAATGAAATGATCAAATCAACTAAACCAGTTCTTGGCTCATGGTAACTCACCAATCTTCTAGCTCAAGACCGAAATTGCAAATTGGGTCAATCGCAGACGTATGGATGGACGGACAGATCTACATTATAATAACATGCAACATAAAGTATATAGTCAATACATAGAAGGTATATAGGAAGGTAACCAGAACATGCAATAATAAATATGTTCGACTTAATAAAAGCACAACATGGATAAACTACGCAATGTATGCTCAAATATAATATCTTACCTCAACTTCAATAAATAAGATTTTAAGCAATATACGTAATTTATAAAATAAGGTTCAACTTTCAAATATAAGACTCATTAAATGTTTATAAGCTCCATTAGTTTTAACAGGGTAAAAAACACTTAGTTAAACAACATTTCAAATACTGATGCTAAAAAATCGTGGTAGATTTTATAACTGACAATAAAACCATGTGAGCAGTTATGAAGTTCAGCTTGCGTCCTATTGATGGGTGCACTATACCCAACCACAGGTAAGTACCTAATATTAACCTAGTGGATCTAACTAAGCCAGGTCTTTCAATAATGCCTAAATTGGAATAGATAATATAATTCTATGATTGAAAACATAGTTATGGAATAGGGTATTCGAACCCGAATCCACTCGATTCTAATAATACTCCTAAAGCTGACACCTTCTCCTAACTTGACAAATGAAAACATTTTACTTGCACTGATTAAATAAAATATCTTAGCCTCTCGAGATAAAATATGTCTGTTTGACGCTATTCATCTTTCAATATTTTATCTACATTCTATATGGGCCTAGAATTTAGGCAGAAATAAACATTCTTCTCAAATTATTAAGTTTTACTTGGTATTTGGATTTGTTTAAAACCAATTATCCATAGGTCATTAAAATACGACTTTCAAGCTTATAACTTGCTTAACTCATGAATTATGAGTAAATCACAACAATGTGACACTTTAAACCAAATTTTTTTTATCTTGAATACTTAACAATCTATAGATAATGAACATGATTTATACTCTCACATTAGTCTAGAAACAATTCTAAAGTTTCACCCCATTTTCAGTACAGTTATCATAAATTTGACTACAATTCAAGGAGACATGAACATCATGATATAATATGAAAAACTGGTATGAATTACTCAGTAATTATAGAAAACATGCTTAGAAGGGAAATCACAACAATTAGAGAGGAATTGGATAAACCTAAAGATTCTACTACGAAATTCTTGCTTTAAATTCGAGGTGTGTGGGAATAAAGGTGAAGGGAGAACCTTGTTTATTAGATCACATACCTGGTATGAATAGTTGAGGATGATGGTAGGATTGATTTCTTAAACTTCACTAGAGAAGAACCTTAGGCCTAGCCTAGTGAGAGAAAATTCATTTAATATTTTTCTAAGCCTAGTGAGCCGAGTAATAAAAAAAGAGAAAATAAAGGGATTGAGTGTTTATAACTCATTTTGTAAATTCTAAAAATAATGTAATATAGTCAATTAAAGAGCGAATAAAGACTAGAAAGCTCCTGAGAAAAATGGAAATAAAAGATGAACTATCCATGTTCAATGGAGGATTTGGCGATCCGTCAAACTTGACCTCAAACTTGGGTTACTAGATAAATTCTACGGTTGATCGTATAGTCTGTTGAATGAAAAAAGAACAATGGAATGGTCTGAGTTCTACTAAAATACTTAGAACTTTCGCTAGACAAAGGAACAGGTTTGATAGAACCTTTTACGGTTTGTAAAAGCTTTTTACGGTCCATTGAATGAATTGTGGAACTTAGGAAAAATTCTGGAATCACTAAAAGAGTTCAAGGCGGTTTCCACAACTTGTCAAACCATTCAATGGTCCATGGACCTGTCCATGTAAATAGAAATAGTTCAGATTTTTACAAAATTTTACGGACTTCATTTGTTTATCTCAAACAACCTTTAATATAGATTTTGAGGTGTTATAATATCTCCCCCTTGAGATTATTTATCATTGAATGAGGATGTAAGATAAAAAAAGGGTTGAAATTACTATCCAACTGACCGAATTACTACGACACTCACTCAAGATATCATAATGACCTACCAAAGGTAATTAATCTACTAAATTGGTTAAATGACGTGCATAATACCTTCTTTTTGACTTCAACTACCATGAAATCAGCAAAGGAGGCATGAATACACATATTGAGACTCATGCAAAGCTGCCATGCTATATATTACATGCATCAAACATATTGAAGAAAACCAGATAGAGGGGCTAGTACCTCAAACTAAAGTGGAACTAGAAGGAAATGGGTGCGGGTATCTACTTATTATGTCTGCCTTTTCTTCACATGTTGCTCTCTCAAATGACTGGTTTTTCCAAAGAACCTTAACTGATGATATATCTTTAATTCTAATCTTGCAAACCTGTTGGTCTAAGCTCTGAGTTGGGACTTCCTCATAAGTTAAATTACCTCTAATAATACTATCCACATGGACTACCAAGGAATAGTCTAACGCATTTCATTAACATGGAGCTGTGAAATATTGGATGCACTGCTGGGAGCTGTGCTGGAAGATCTAAATCAGAGGCAATAGTACCAATCCTCTTCAGAATATGTACAATCCTATGAAACACGGACTAAGATTTCCTTTCTTACCAAACCTCATACATCCCTTCATAGGAGACACCTTTATAAAAACCATTTACAATATCAAACTCTAACTCCCTCCTCCTTATGTGTGCATAGGATTTATATCTACTTTGAGTTGTCTTCAACCTTTCTATGATAAGCTTAACTTTCTGAGTCACATCATAGACAAGCTCCAGCCCTACCTTTGCTGCCATACGTATCTCAAACCAACCATTGGGAGATCTACGCCTCCTCCTAAATAAATAATACCTCAAACAGATCCATAGGGATACTAGAATTATAACTGTTGTTGTATGCAAACTCTATCAAAGGCAATTGCTCAAGACAACCATCCTTAAAGTCGATCTCACACGCCCTCAACATATCCCCTAGTATCTAAATTATCCTCTCCTCTTGACTATCTGTCTGCGGGTGAAATACTGTACTAAGCCGAAATTGGGGACCAAGACCCCCTATGAAACAATCTTCAAAGCTATGAAGAAAATTTTGTATCTCGATCTAAATGATAGATAAAGGTACCCCATGCATCCTCACAATCTACTAAAGGTAAATTCTCTCATACTGCTCTACTGAATAACTAGTGTGAACAAGAAGGAAATGAGCTGACTTGGACATACGGTCTATTATTACCCATATCAAATCATGCTTTGGGAAAGAGGTAGATGTGTGAAGAAGTCCATATTAGTCACCGCTTATCTCTAATTTAGAATCCTGAAATTATGCAATCTACCTGCTGGCCTCTAGTGCTCTATCTTCACTTGTTGACAATTAGGACTCATAGCCATATACTCAAATAAGTCCTTTTTCATCCTATTCCACCAGTACACTTTCCTCAAATTTCTATACATCTTTGTAGCCCAAGGTGGATAGAATACTAGGAACTATGAAATCCTGAATTTTTTTTCTCTCTCAGCCTATCAATATCTAGAACACAAAGATGATCTTGATATCGGAGCACCCCTTTCTCTCTAGGGAGAAAACCTGAACTTTCTTCTTCTGGACTACACCCTTCAACTAAACTAGGATTAGATCACTATCTTGCTTCTCTTTCACCTTACAACAAGAGATGATTTAGTAGCATTCTGCACTAGTATACTCACATCCTCTACACGGACTATCCTAACCCTAAGGTATACAAGCCTGTGCACCTCCATAGCTAACTCCCCTTTACCCTTATAGATATGCATTACACTACTGATAGCAACCTAATAAGGGCATCAACAACTACATTAAACTTACTCGGATAATATAAAAAACTCATGTCATAGTCTTTCAATAACTCTAACTATTTTCTCTATCTAAGATTAAGATCTTTCTGCTAAAAACATATTGAGGACTTTCATGATCAGTGAAAATATCTACATGCACCCCATACAAATAGTGCCTCCAAATTTTTAAAGAGAACACAACTGATGTTAGCTTAAGATCATGAGTGGGATAGTTTTCTCATGAATCATAAGTTGTCTAGAATGATAAGATACTACCTTACTATGATGTATCAACGCAGAATCAAGACCAACTCGAGAAATATCACAATATACCACAAAACCCTCAGAATCCTCTAACAAAGTTAAGACTTGAGCTGTAGCCAACCTAGTTTTCAACTCCTAAAAACTCTTCTCATATTAATCTGACCACTCAAACATAACCTTTTTGAGTCAAATTAGTCAAAGGAGAGGCTATAGAAGAAAAGCCCTGAATAACCTTACGATAATACCTAGCTAAACCCAATAAGCTACTAATATCTAACAGAGAGGTGGGTCAGGGCTAATATCCGATAACATCAATTATCTGGGAGTCCACTCAAATACCTAGAGGTGGCATGACCCAAGAAAGCAACTAACTTTAGCCAAAATTCACACTTGGGAGAGTCTGTCATAGAACTGACGTCTCGAAGAGTCCTAATGACAACTCTAAGGTAGTTTTCATACTCTTCCTTTCTATTAGAGTAAACTTAAGTATCATCAATGAAAACTATCATGAACAAGTCCAAGTATTATTTGAACACCCTATTCATGAGGTCCATGAAGGTTATGGGAGATTATTTCAAACAAAATGACATGACCATGAAGTAGAAGTGTCACGACCCGATTTCACGGATCATGATGGCACCTACTATACCACCAGTACGAGAAATAAACCCCGTAGTCTGTAGCCGAAGTAGAGTACTACTACATTAAATGCGGAATAATAAGAAGTTATATGAAAGATAGAAATATTTGTGGAAATAAATAAGAAAGGATGACTACCCAAAATCCGGTATCAGTGTCAAACGAACCACTAAGTAGAATCATAAAACTGAAGGAAATACAGTATCCAGAACATCTCCGAAATAAAATGGAGATAAATAAAATATAAATTTGATGAGAAGCAGGATCAAGTTGGATGTCAAGCTCAACCTGAATCTCTAATCTGGGAAGAATCTGAATGAACAACGATCTGTATATCACTAATGGAAACCTGTACTTGGATCTGCACAAGGACAAGTATAGTATGAGTACAAGTTGCTGAAGCAATCTGTACTCAGTAGGCTTTGAAGGCCCACTGAACGCATAACAATAATAAGTATAGTAAATAATAGAGAACAAGAATATGGGTCACAAAAGAAAATAGGAAAATACAGGAAAACTAGATTCTTAAGTAGTAAAAAATGTCACATAGACAGATAATGGTAGCTAATCACATAACAGGATCGCCGATAATGGAACAGAACGTACCCAGAATCCTTGCAACAATATATGTGAATTTAAATCAATATATAATAGGAATCAAGGAAGATAAGGAATAGAGCATAGTCGGTATACCTGTAACCTCAAGTAGAAGAATAATTAGACGAATAGAAGTAATCAACACTAATTCCCAAACAATAAGGAGCAGAAAGTAGACAATAATAACAATTAAGCAGTAACATGAATAATAATGTAAAGCATATAAATGCTGACAAGTCCCCCATAAGAGGCGCAGCATACACGTAAATCACGCTTACCCGTAGGCATCCCATACTAATAGGGGTACACTGAAGAAGACAAGTGCAGAAAAGTAGAAACACATGGTCATCATAGAACCTCACATCCCATTTTCAGAACCATAATCGGCACCTTGTACCCCACAATAGTATTATCTGCCTTCACCTTGTGCCTCATCAATCATACTATTAAGCCTAGCTCGAAAAATCAAGGCGTCCAACGCCAATGTTATATCTGTAAGTGTGGTAGTATCACTTATGGTCATCAATAATCATATCTTCGCAACAGCTAAAACCATGTGTGTTAAAAAGTTATACTCACTACCGTACAAAGACAGTCTCAAGTCCTAACGCTATACTCACTGTTGAATGGAGTCGGTCTCAAGTCCCAGCATTTAATAGTAAAACAGATATATGTGTACGACCTGGTGCCAGGAGGTAACGCCTTGACTAAAACATGTAAAATAATGTTATCGATGCTCGATACCATATCGAGACTAAGCTAGTACAAGACAGTTACTTATGTTATTCTTATTATTAAATTCATAATTAGATCTTTATATTGCCACAAAATTCTTTCATCAAATCATCCACTAGCCACCAAGGCTCATAATCAGGAGGTGCTATTACCCAGCCCCAATGCACTCTCAGCGGTCATCGGAGTCGTAGGCTTGGTCACTCAGTGTCATGAAAGCACATCATATCAACAACACATATAACATGAAATATCCACACCCTATGCCTTGCACAAGTATCTATAATCAATTACTAAGTCTCGGGCCCTATATCACTCGGGTGCCAAACCATCATTATCAATATAGAAAGGACGAAGGAATGGTACATGGGTACTATACAACCTATCTACCTAACCCAAGGACTCTATTTAGTATAATTATTAAAGCTATAAACCCAGAGATAGCCCTATGGAACCTACTTGTCGTCCGACGACAAAGCTTTGCAAATCCACAAATCTTACTCCGACTGGTATCAAATGTGCTAAAAACAATCTGAAACTTACACCAATGAATTATATAAGTTAATACGAGTGTAATATCATAAGTTATAATGCATTTCGGACTAGGCCCAAAATCGGGCTTAAAATGGGCTTATAGGGCCCGCTTGCCGAAACCACAAAAAAAATTCATTACGGGGTTCCCAACACCTCTAGGAACCCGTGCTTCAAATCTGAGCACAAGACAAGCAAGGAAAGAGTTTCAAATCATCCCAGATAGTATTGAACCAAAAGGGGTTTAAAGGTTCGATCTTTACAACAAAAGCGCTTGAATTCGGATGAGTTAATGATCCTAGGAACAATGTATATACTAATAACGAAGAATTATATGAAAGAAATCAAGTAATTGGATGATTTCTTCAACCCCAACTTTTAGCCATTAATTGAGGAAAAAATTAGGGAAATAAAGAAGAAGAAGAGGAAGGAAACTCACCTAATCTGCGTAGAATCTTTGAAGAATGTTCATAATAGCTTCCTTGGCCTTAGAATGGGGTTTGGAAAGGGTTTTTTCTTTGAAATGGAGTAGAAATGATATTTAGGTTGAGTAAAAATGAAAGGGGTTGTGGATGGACTTAAATAAAATTGCTAGCATGAGATGCATCGGGATCGCGTTCCTTT
>JBDJHY010203502.1:0-11563 GCA_039654485.1 Withania somnifera | reverse complement strand
ATTAGTTTTATATTTTACTTTAATTACTCTTAGTAAATGGTTAGACTCTTAGCTTCTAAGTAATAACGATGGATTAAACTGTAAATTCCTAGGAATTGAGAAGGCCAATGTTGTAGTCAGATGAATGGACATTATTGGCAGTTATATCCGGGGTGGTGTTAAAGAACTTGTTGCTTAGAAATAAAAGCTAAAGAGTAAGATGTCGAAAAGAGTAAGAAAAGTAATTTAAAAAAAAAGTCTAAAATATGGGGAATTTCACATACAATCTCACTATAAAACTTATATATGCTTATGACCTGAGATGGGAGTACCGAGTAGGATTATATATATATATATTTAATATGTCCATTATTTATATACTTTGTACGTATTTTATAAATTAGTTGGCCGAAATATTTAAAATCCCAAATATTTTTCTATAATATCAAGATCTGAACATTAAAGGATTAGTATGAGAAAAACTAGTTGGGCCTCATTGTGCCATTGTCAAGCATATTTTACATGAAAATTTATTCGAATAGACACTTTTAATCTGAGTGATTATTTTTTATAAAATGTTTATATTTTTAAATATATTTTTTAATATTTATCGTCTATAGCAACAACATATTAAAAAAATTATGCATATAATATAAATATATTATAAGTACATTAAAATATATTATGTTTGTTTTGGTAATAAATTTGCAATATGTATCAAAAGCGAATTATGCATACAATACAAATGTATTATAAGTGTATTAAAATATATTATATTTATTTTGATAAAAAATTTAAATTATGTATTAAAAATAAATTGTGTATGCAATTTAAATGTATGATAATTGTTCTTTATATTAATTAATATATTTGAAAAAAAATATATTATTATAAATGATAAATATTTTTGAAAAATAGAATATTTAGGTAAGTTATCCCTTTTAATTCCACAGTTTAAGTCGTGACCTGGTTAAGAAAACTTCTTAAAAAAATAAATTCATAGTGACACTTAGTAGTGAGATCTTGGCGATTTAAAATAATGGACAAAACTTATCTTGTCAAGAATTCTAGATAAATCCTAATGTATCTATATATAGAATTTGCCTCAAATCACAAATTTTGACAGATGGTCAGAATTATAACCATAAATTCTAATAAATCACCAAAATTAGCCACAAAGTCATGACAAATTGTCATAGGTTGATGTGCAAAGAATTCACCAAACAAGTATTTGTTGTATTTGTTTCAAAAGTGGCCCAAATCAACTCTAAATTTGATATACTACCTATACCAATTTCGATGATTTTCTATAGTTAGATTAAGCCAAACCTTCATAATTAATACGTAGGGACCGTCTGGATATGATTTCAAATAATAATTTGAAAGTAGGTTGATTTAGAATTGAAATTATAAAAATCTATATTCAAATATTTTTTGAAATAAAAATTAAACATGGCTAAAAGGGTTTTGTGAGTAATGACTTTGAAAATGGGGAAAGTACCGAATCTGAGGTTAACATACTTTTATTTCTTTCTATACAATGTGGTCTCCTCTAAATTTAAAATTTGTGACTCTGAAGTTAACTGGTAATAGTTTATATTTGAGAATTGAGGTCTGAACTCTGAAGTTTATCAGTGTTAGTCTAGAATGCTTTTTGTTCAAATATTAATTACTTATTATCAAGTGGATAAATTTGAATAATTTTTAAATACTGATTAATAATTTTTATTATATATTATATAACGTCATTTTAGAATAATTTGATTGTTTTCGGATAATCATATCCTCATTGTAGTGACTTGCACATAGTGCCAAGAAATTATTGGAGACTTGATCACATAAGATTTTGCAGTTGATGTGGCCAAGATTTATGTTAATAGTACATGTTTTATTGTTTTTTTTTTTTAGCTTGGACATAACATTTAATTAAGTAGTGCCATACAATGTCGCCACTAGGGCGTTAGTTGTCAAGTTTGTCTCAATAGAGTTAGTATTACATGCAAATACTGGTCTAATTAAACTAGTTCCAATAATGTCTTCCTAGAGTGGTGTTACTGTATACACTGGTGGAACTATTAAAACATTAGTCTAGTAAAAAAGCTTGTAGAAACTATTCGCAGGAGGAACCCATTTCACAACAATACTAATCCTATTTCTAAGGGGTTGTGTGGGCTCTTTAAGAAAAACGTATCCCACTGCTTCCCCAGAGTCTCCTCAAAGGAAACAAGATCGTTTTTGCTTTCAAAAAAATTTAGAGTTCCTATTCTTCCATATGTGACAAAGGCAGAAAGGGATAAGAGAGTCTCACTTTGATAGGTGGTCAGAAGCATTATTTTTTATCTGGTTCCAAAGATAGGTCTAGTTTACAAGACCAATATTAAAGGGGGTTGGGAAGGAGGACCTATTATGAAGGTTATTCCACAAGCTGTGAGTGTCCTGGCATCCCAGAAAATATGATTCTGGCCCTTTACTTGGTCATTGTAAATCTTGCAATGCTTATCAATATTGAGGTTCTTACTATTGAGGGTATTGCCACAGGGCAGCCTATTATGATTGGCCAGCCACTAGAAGTGTTTAACCTTATTGGGATGGAGAGCTTCCAGATCCAACTAAAGCTATGAGAGTTGCTATCCACCCAGTATCATAACCTTGGTTCAGCAACCTAGTGGCGCTCTTGGAAGAGAAGGTACCATCACCACTGAGTCTCTGTCTCTTAATGTCTCTAGGTATATACCTGCTGAGAACAAAACAACTAGATATACCCTAGATGATATGGGTAGGCATCTCAAAGCTAAGATTGCTCCATTTGTATTAGCTATTAATCCATATGTCAGCTAGCTTAAGATTCGGGTTATTAGGCTGAAGAGGACCTTTAATCAGGTGTCTAATAGGTGGGTAGTTTGGAATCCATCTATCACTTAAGAAACTGATGCTAGTACCATTATGAATATCCCCTTGGGAGGCTTTCTTACAGTGGGTTCAACCTTTACTAATACATTTTCAAATTCTAGAGCCATACTTGGCCCTTGAACTGTCCATGTTTCCATACTTACCAATTAGAATCCTAGACTAAAGTAAGCCAGGATTGTTGTTGGCCCTTCAGACTAGGCTAACATGGGCCACTATGTTCTTAGTACTAGCTCTAACAACACTAGGCCCCCATCATTTTTAGCTTTAGTAACAGTGTTTCTGCCAACCATTTGCATTTTTTTCTTCATATTGGTGGTGCACCAGAAGAAATTTCTTTGGATCTTATCAATGTGTTTAAGGATCTTATCATAAATTCTGGTGAATTGCATAATATAATCGGGGACGTTGTTGGGAGTGGCCTTAGCCAAAGTTTCCCTACCAACCATGTTTAAAAACTTACTTTTCAAGCCAACTAATCTAGAATCCAGGTTGTCAATAATGAATTGAAAATTAGAATGGGTTGATTTCTTGTGAAACATGGGGAAGCCTAGGTACTTGACAAAAATAGTGTGTCTATGATTCCCAGGTAGTTGGACACCATGGAGGATTGAGAAGCCAAAACATTCTTGGAGAAGAAGATCTTTGACTTAGCTATGTTAACTTGGAGACCTAAGTGAGTTTTGAATTTATTGAGGATGTCACAGATTATAGTGTTGTTTTTTAGGTCAACTCTTGCAAATAAAGTGAGGTCATCAGCAAAGAATTAATGGGATAATTTTGGGCGTCCCTACTTATAGAGATTGAGGTCCAGTTCAGGAGATCAACCTTATGGTTAATTCTTCTGGATAATATCTCCATAAAGATAATGAGGATGTAAAGTGAGGAGGGTCTTCTTGTCTAATTACTCTAGTAGGTTTAAAGTAGGGTGTCCTGTTCCTATAAATGAGTACAGACATGGAAGAGAGAGATGCAGGACATAATGAGGTAATCAAATCAGGAGGCATATCAAAGAAGTAAAGACTTGCCTAATAAAGTATTACTTTATTCTATCAAAGGCTTTTTCAATGTCAATCTTAAGAATCATGGTGACTTATTTACCTTTCATTTTTAGAAGTGGTTAATGTATTCCTGGAAAATTATAGCATTGTCACAGACTCTCATATTGCTAATGAAAATAGATTTGGTGGGGCCAATGATATCATTCAATATGGTTTGATTTTATTGGCAATGATTTTAATGATGACCTTCTATTGAATGTTAAGAAAACCAATAGGCCTGTATTTATTTATGGAGAAAGTATTGGTGCACTTGGGGATCATGCAGATGTATGTTGTATTCACCTCTGAGGGATTTTCTTATTGGAGAAAACCTTCCTTCGAAAAATAGTTAGAGATAGCCCTAGCATTTCCCAATACCTTTTATACAGCAGAGGGTTCTGCCCATCAGGCCCAGGGGCTTTTAATGACTTGAAAGAGAAGATAACTTTCTTGACTTCTATTGTGGTGGAAGTAATGCAGAGAAACTGGTGATGGGATCTACAGATGGAGTCATGGGAGGAAGGATTGCTTTGGTAGGCTTTATGGGCGTGCTTTGCTCTTTAGCATACAAGGATTGGTAGAAGCTCTGAATATATTTAGAGATGTGGTCAGGTTTAAAGATCTATTTTCTAGACTCTTCTCTTAAGGCATCTATCTTGTTTCTTTTCCTCCTATCGAGGGTTTAAGTGTGGAAGAATATGGTATTAGAGTCTCCTTCAATAACCCAGTTGATTCTGGACTTCAGTCTACAGAAGTCATTTGCATGCTTACGGATTTCATTGAAATCCCTAGAGATTGCTCTAGATTATGGAGGAATGTAATGGTAGCATAATAGATGGATTTTTGGATGCCACTAAGTCTAACTAGGAGTTTATTCTTCTTGTGAAAGATGTTACCAAACAACTTTTATTCCAGATGCTAGCTTTCCTTTTAAATCTGTGGATGACATCAGTAAGGTTGGTGTTATTTTCAAAGCAATATTTGACTACATTGGAAAAGTTAGGATACCTACACCACATCGTCTCCATTCTAAAGGGTCTATTTCTGGAGGGGTGGCAATTAGTTTGGATAAAAAGAGGACAATGGTCAGAGTGAGTTTTAGAAAGGTGGGTTATAGAGGTCTCAAAAAACCAGTGAATCCAATCATCATTGGTAAGGCACTTGTCCAATCTCCATAATCAGACTAGTCATGTTCTTATACCTTCTTATTAGTCAAGGTAAACTTTTACTTTTAAAGCTAAGATCTACTAACCTACAGTTATTAATAAAATTCAGAAAGATGGAGGCTCTTCTTCTATTAATCCGACTTCCTTAAAACTTTTTAGAGGCTCTAAGGATTTCAAAAAGTCCCCACCTACTAACCAGCTACCACTATTGTTATTTGTGGTAAGGGAATCAACAATGTTACATAAGTGGTCCCATAAGAACCTCTTATGGTCTAAATCATTACTAACATAAATAGCAGTGAAGAAGAAGATGGAGGGTGGGTGACTAACCTTGACAGAGATATGAATACTCTGAGAATTTAAGGATATTTTATCCATATCCAAGTGATCATCCTTTCACATAATCACCAGCCCTTCAGAATTTCCATTGGTACTGGATTGAATAAATTTATTGAATCTAAGGGTTTCAATAATGCTCCTATAGTGAATCATTTTGATTCCCAACAGGACTAGTATAATAGGCTTATGCAGAGAAATCATATCCCTACAGTGCCTCTTAAACTCAGAACTATTAGCTCCCCTATAATTTCATATGATGAGATTCATTAATAGGTTTTTGGGATAGTGAAGAGGATTCCTCATTTTTCTCTTGCCCTTCCTCTTTCGGTGGGGTGTCATTCTTCCTTTTGGTGTTGTTGTCATTGTTGGTTCTAATGAGGTCACAAAGTTCCCAGAACTTTGGGGTACTGGTAAGAGTACTGTCACTGCCAAGCTGGCTAAGTCTCTTAGACAGTGTACGATTAAAAGCTCTCTGGTTGGACCCTTTAATTTACAGTTACTAATTTTTCTAAGGTTTTGGCATCTGACTTTGGAATTGAGATGGATGCTAAGATGGCTTCCATTTATCTATTTCTTTCCCTTAGAGAGGCAATTGTCCTATTTCTTTCCTCTAACACCTCGTCTAATGGGTGGGGGAGGGGTGAGGTTAGAGGATCCAAGAGGGAGGGATTATGTTGATGAATATTAGTACTAGTGGTTGTTGGTGGGGTCTATGTCTAGAAAGAAAAGAAGGGACAAAGATACTTGTTGTATGTTTTGGTCGAGTGCTTTCGTGGTCATCACCTCCTGAGATTGTTGGTTTAGCATCTTTAGGAGGGTAGTCATCCACAGATTCTGATCATAGTTTACTAGCCCTTGGTTTATTCCCTTTGTTATCATGGTTGCAAGAAATAAGGGGTCTTGAAGATTGATGTTTATAGGGGTTCCCTCAGCCTCCAAACCTAGTGAGATCCCCATGCCCACCAAGCCCATCTCTAGCCATGATGTTGGTATATGGGTGTATGGCAGAGATGGTGATATGAAGGTTTGGAGAGTTCTTGGTTGGGGATTGCTCATTTCTTGTGTCTAAGTTGGTGAGCTGAGAATAGGAAGTATTTTAGACATAAACACTCCTAACATCTTAATTCTCTTTAAGGGGGGTTAGTAGGGATGTAATCATTCTTACCTAAAGGCTAGCCTGTAGAGGTTTCTGGGATGGGACTAGACTAGGCTGAGGACTCAGAGTTGACTGATTACTGCCTAGAAGCATCACTATCAACTGTGTAAAAAAGAGGTGTGGGTAGGGGTAATCGGAGTTCTGATTATCCCTGCTGTCTTTGACAAGATGGGCACCAAGACTGTACTTATAAATCCCAAATATGTTTTTTCTAAAAGAGTAACCTTAGCGGGCTTGTTAGAGGGGCTAGGCCTAATATGTAGGCTTGTGTTAGGGGATTGTGGGCCCCTGACAATTGTTATCTTCTCTGCATCCTTCCTAGCCTATTCTTGCTTGGATTTGATTTCTTTTAAAAGAGACGGTCTGCTTTCTCGACATCTCATTTGCTTTAGTGGCCGTTGGGGTTATGGTGATTCGTTGGTGGTGTATGCAACCCGTCTGAGTATAAGCGCCGACATATCTTGCAAAAGAACCCTTCCCCTTCATACTGGATTTGTTGCTCATGACCCCCAATGGAGATTAATGTCTTCGCCGGTGTCTCTAATGGGATTTGTACGCATAATCGTGCGTACCTTTCCTAAGTGTTGAGGATGTGCAGGAGTCTACCTTAAGTAGTAGTCCTATCTTCTTCCCAATCTTATCGAGGATTATGGAATCATAGAACTCTATGTTTAAGCGCGGTAATCGGAGCATATGGATGTAAAGTTAAAGGAGGAGTTTTGGGGAACAAATCTAGGTTCTCATCTTTTAACAGAGACGAAATGTCCGCTTACAAACCAGGGCCCTTCGTGTAGAATCTTCATCGGGCTTTCTTGCAAACCCAACTTGACTGTGAAATAGTCCATCCCTAGATTTATGGGTAGCAGTTGTTCCCTCAATTTCCACAAATCAACAAGTTTCCTCCTTAGAAAATCGTAATTCAACTTCTTTCCCACAACATTGTTCCCAAGATGCATAGAGGCGCAATTTATCCTCTAAAGAGAGAGAAATATCTCCTTCCTCTACCTCCAGAATATGGTGGTCAATTTGATAGAGTAAAGGAGGTGATGCAGTGGCGACAGCAAAGTTATACGACCTCTTTGAATAAGGGTTTGTCAGTGGTATTCTCCTCAACCATTGGGTCGTCCATATTCGGTGGTTTAAGAGATGGGTTCGTATACGGAATGGGCCTTGTCATACTTGGATCAGTGGCTTTGGGCTTTTAGGTGAGTAGAGAGAGTTTGGACCTCTCACTAGAATTTTTTTTACTACTATGATGTACATGTTTTGCTACTTCAGTATCTTAAACATAATATTTTTGTTATATATCATCTTTTAAAAAGGACAAATAAGCTTTTTAAACTTTCATTTATTATTATTTAAGGAGTTTAGGATTAATTTTTTAAAATTATAAATAATTTTCTCAGAGTCCCGCTTATTACTATTTGAAGAGCTTAGGATCAGTCTGTTAAGTAATCATTTCATCCGGCATTATTTATGTTTATTTGAAATTTACTTAAAAATAATACAATAAATCACAATAATTAACTACAAAGTTTAAAAGCTTAGGATCAACTTTCAAAAATTATAAATAAGCTCTTCAAAGTGCCACTTAGTACCACTTGAGAGCTTAGGGTTAGTCTACAAAATGATTATTTCGCCCAGAGTTTGAGGAGCTTAATGTCGATTTTCAAAAATGAAAAATAAGTTCCTCAAACTCTCACTTATTACTATTTTTGAGTTTAGGGTCAACTTTCAAAACTTACAATAAGCTCCTTGCAATCTCACTTATTATAATTTGTGGAGCTTATAATATGGGTCAGTCTATCAAATAACCATTTCACCATTCTATTTCTTCGAAATTATTTATAACTTGAAATATTTAAAAAAACAATAAAAATATTTAGTTAACTTTTGAAATTTTATTGATGCCACATAAATAAAAATAGTGCAAGTCCATAAAATACTATAAGTTTTTCACCTTATTTGAATAAGTCTACGTTTTTAAGCTATTTGACTAAGTATATATAAAAAACTACAACTTTTGAAATCATTCTTAAACAATAAAAAGTGTTTTGAGTGATTGTCATTATTTTTATAAATAAAAAAAAAGTTTTTGAAGTGCAAATATGAAATTACTCAAGTATTTAACTTATAATGATTTATATGTATTTTTCATTTTGGTCATGCTATCATTCTAAAGCTTAAATTAAACAACAGTAATTTAGAGCATATTAAAAAATAAGCAACATAAATAACATATAGAAAGCATATATTTAATTAATTTAATAAAATGATTAGAAATAAGTATTTACCGGTTTGATTATAAGTTTTGTGTATAAATATGCATGTATATATTTAAGATATGTTATTGAAAAATTACGTGAGAAAATATTATAAATAACAATAAGTAATAATTTAATAAGTTATATATGAAGAACTTATTAAAAATATATATTTTTTTCATTAATTTCTTAATGTTATAAAAATATTTCTAATGGAAGACTTAACTTTGACACGTATTCTTAGCTTCATATGTAGAAAAAATTTATATCAAATACTAGTTCTGTCGCACTTTGTGTAACATGATATTATTGATAATATTAGAGATTTTGTTCTTATAGAAGTAGTTAATAGATTATCAAAAATAAAAATAGTTAATTTTATAAAATGTGTACTGCTATAATTATAAAGATGCATGTTATTGTTTGAAAAACTATTATAAAAAGGTACACGAAAACGTAAAAGTGTACAATAATTTTTTGATAATGTAATTTTTTTAAAATAAAGGGTTCTCGGTATGAATTATGGGTGTTAATGGGCCGCTCCTAGCAGGCCCGGTTCAAAAAATTCAGCCCCGTCCCGGTTGGTCATTTTCGATCGAATCAATCCGGTTGCTTGATCTAGACCGGCCTGATCAATATGAACAACGTTCGGTTCAACCCGCTATGAACAATGTCCGTTTAGAAAAATTGCGTTTAATTCATACAAATATATATTTATATCGTTTAAAATTAGTACGACTGTACAAGAGTTATTAATAATATTTACATATATACTAAAGATATACTATATTTACTAAATATATATTAAACATATTAAAGAAAGTATACTAATGATATATACACTATATACTAACAATATATACAAAATATACTAAAGATATATATATATTACATACAAAAAATATATACATACTAAGGATATATACTATATGTACAAACTATACTAGATATATATATATATTATATACTAAAAATATGTATATTATATACAAAAGATATATACGGATATATAATATAATATTAAGATTCGATCCCTTAATGTTGAGGTACAAAACAAAATTTAATAAAACAATCTATACCAACAAACCAAGTAGCAATTATTAAAAATATGAAAACACTTTAATATTTGTATTGTTGACAAATGTCATCTACCTTGTTTCATAAATTGAATTTTAGGTAATGAAATTCGTATTCACATAAGCATTACCACGACATTTTGATCTTGAGATCGTTTTAATCATGCGGTTTTTACTAAAAATGAATAATGATTTGGGCATCGAATTAGGAAAAAGTATTAATTGAATGACATAAAAGAGTTTTTTTTAAAAAAAATTGGCTCCGCCAAAACGCCTCCCTAGATCTAAAAAAAAATACAAAATAAAAAAAAAAAAAAACTAAAACGGACATATTAGCGTAAAATTATGACAATTCAAAGTTTCAGCAATTTATAACTAGTTTTTCTCCTCCCACTCCTAATTTTTGATTTTCTCTTAATTTAGATATATATATTATATACTAAATATACTAAAACACATATCAAGAATATATACTAACGATATATACTAAATATATACACTATATATACTGAATATACTAAAGATATATTAAAATACTAAGAATATATACAAAATATACTAGAAATATACACTAAAAGAAATAAAATAATTTCGGTCCAGTGAACAGGTCCGAAATGGGTAGCTCGGGACCGGAACGGTCACCCTCCCGATCCAATCTGATTTATTACAATGATTAAATTACCTCTTTCCACGATTTATTTCAAATGATGAAGTGATCTCTGCCACAACTTTATCTCAAATGATTAAGTGACCCCTGCCACTATTAGTCTTGAGCTAATCAGATCAGATATTTTTTGGATCGATTTGTCCGGTTAGACCAAATCGGTTGACACGCTTAAGATGGATTTGCCAACCAATTGGGAAACTTGCCAAATTATAAACTTTTACCTAAATCTTGGTAAAATTTTTCAACTTAATTGAATCATATGATATTGACACCTCAATTGTAAAGAATTTATATTGCAAAACCACCTAATATAGCACATGCCATTTGAGTCACTAAACATATTCTTTTTTGTGTGCTGTTACCTTTTACTTAATGGACAAACCACTCATAACTAGTAATAGGCTGTGTTTAAAGATTCTTGTGGAATGGTTAAGACTTTTTTACTTGTAATTAGAGGTTTTAAATTTAAAATTTTAAAATGAAAAAAAATAAAAATTGTTGGAAGCACAATTCCAAAAAATGAATCCTACAACCTCCAATTCCAAATTTAGTACTTGCGTCCCTTGCTAGACACCGAAGAAAAAAAAATTATTTATATAATTAAATTTATTTACAACAATTATCCTGTATAATAATGAGTAATAATTTAACAAATTCTTTTTGAAACTAAGTTTTTAATCATTTATATAACATTATTTTAATATACCAGATAAAATATCGAGAAAATAATATTATATGTGGGTAAATTAATTATCCGCCATAGCTGAATTTTTTAAAATTACATCACATAACCCAAAAATTTGCTCAATCAAAAGATATTGTTTCCGCCAGAAATATACAGTTATATATTTGTATACAATATGTGTATAATAAATATTATATAAAATTATATATCGTGTTAAAATTAAATTATATGAAATTGTTTTGTGTTTTAGTTAAGAGTACTTTTGTTTGGTGTGTGTCCTAATT
>JBDJHY010203483.1:0-11563 GCA_039654485.1 Withania somnifera | reverse complement strand
TTAAAGGCTTACTTGGTGCTAAGATCACTCAAGTGCCGCACGTTTGGTTAGCTAAAATTGTAACCACGTGACAATATCCTCACTTCCAATAGATAAAGAAATCAAATGAATCCACAAATGGCTCTATTGACGAACCAATTAAAAGAAGTTAACAAGCGAACCTAATTGCACATTGCAAGTTAACTAACTGGAAATTATCCCCAACTACACTTTAAGCTAGATTACTCTAAGATAATATTTACGAAGTTCTCAAGCTTTCTCAATGTTAATTTATGATATAAACTAAGTAAAGATAATACTATATAGATAAGCTAGATTATTACATAATTTCCCTTAAGTAGGCCTTGTAAGCCTTTAATGAAATGGCCCAAAAAGGCCTAAACTTAAGCTTAGGCTGCCTGGTCTTTTCTGGATGATTTTCCCTTGGATAAGTCGTCTAGGGGTGGACAAAAGTCCACCAAACCTTCCACTTTTAGAACTTTCTTAATCGGGTGCTTGTTGGCTTGCTTCTTCCTCCCTTGGCTCCGAGCTATATTTTCCAAATTAGGTTTGCTTCATTTGGAGCAAGTCATTTGAAGCTCTACTTGGGGCCTTGAATAAGATCATGACTTGGATCTTCTTGGCTAGACCTCAAAGCATAGGTCTAGTGTGATTTGAGCCGTACGATATCACATCATCCTCCCCTTCTTGAAAAGGATTCGTCCTTGAATCTAAACCTTGGACAAACATAGAGAAGACAGGAAACTACAAACTCCTCATAGCATGAGGATTAACACAAGGGTTAGCCCAAACAAAATCACAATAATAAGCAACATCAAGGATCAAAAAGCACTTTTTCAATATCCATACAAGAAATATACCCCAAATATAACACACAAGGATCCTGGGGTCAAAATGACATAAGCCCCAAACAGTTGGGCCATTCAAGGCAATCAAATAATCAAAAGCCCTCATGGTTTCAACATTCATCAAGTATTTATTTACTACAAGGAGACACCTACCTCTATGAAGAGCATTGTTTCACACTTAAGTAAATCATCATAGATAAAAAGGTAGTAAAGAAAGGTAACATAAACATTAAGCACAAACAGGGTGTTCCCATATATATTCTCATACTTAGGATCAAACACCCTAACAAGCATATCCTTGTAATTTTGAACACCAAAAGACAAAATGTCATTTTCTCTATTCTGGCAATCCATGGCCACATAAGATGAAATTGCAACACACTTGTGAATATCATCATATGAGAAAAGGTAGTAAAGAAAGATATGCATATTATGATCCTTACCCAAGATACCCCCATATGTAAGATTACCCACAAGACCAAGAAGTTTAGCAAGTAGTTCAAGACACAAAAAA
The DNA here is from genome assembly GCA_039654485.1 of Withania somnifera. NCBI lineage: Eukaryota > Viridiplantae > Streptophyta > Magnoliopsida > Solanales > Solanaceae > Withania > Withania somnifera. The sequence continues at coordinate 10,201 of JBDJHY010203483.1, read as the reverse complement.
AGATGAAGTGATAGCTTTGAAGGTCATATCACCTTTCTTCTTCAAACAACTCTCCAAAAGGAAAGTGCCATTCAAAGGAGCCATGCTTTTATAGGAGTGGAAGGATCCAATAAAATCCAATTCATTCAAAGAAAAATGATCCTTCAACAATTCCAATCCTTCCCTATACAGCAAGTGAAACATGCTCTCAAGAGTCTCTTTCAAAGTCTTAATTTTCCCATCCACATGAGTGTGAAAAGAAGTAGGAAACAAGAATTGGCTACCAAGTGCACCCCATGGACGTATCCTCTCATCAACAAAGTTGGAACCTACAAATTGGATATTATACACTTTAAGCACATTGTGAACAAACAAGACAATTTGGGTGCATCAATAAGTATGTGGTGGGTCATGAATACATACAAATTTAAGAAACTTCCCACTAAGACAAAGATACCATTATTCCACAAAGGGACATTAAGAAAAGAAGGGGGTAGATACACACCTTTGAGGTCGATGACTTGAACTTAACTTATGTACCTCTATGAGTGCCTTATAGAACCCTATTATTTCTTGTAAGCTTTTGGACTAAGTAGCTTGGCACACTTCCTTATTCTTAGGAGTACCTTTGGTAGGTGACTCATCCAATAAGTGCATAGGGTGAGATGCTTCACCTTTCTCCTTCAAGAAATAATCAACCCATGAGAGTTTGTCTTTGTTCCTTTCTTAAGTTTGTTCTTTCAACTTCTTCAAAGTGGAAATCTTTTGGTAAGAACTCTACTTGACTTCAATTTCTTTGTGAGTGAGGGATTCCTTTTGGTTTCTTTTTGGGAGATTGTGTCTCATTTACCTGCAAAAGAGAAAAGTGAATACTACAAAAAAATACTAGTATCTATGTCAGTTTGCAACAAGGGTTCCATGTTGACAAGTTCCACTAAAGAGTGTTCCTTTTCTCCACCACTCGAATCACTTCTAGGCTCATCAATCACATGTAACTCCCTTTATTAAGCTAGGACTTCCTCCCTTTGCTTTTTCTCATTCTTTTCCTTCTCAAAGGCTTCCTGGGGTTCTCTCACAACGTTGTAATCCCCACTCACTTGATAGGGTGTTAATGGCGTAAGACTATCATTTTGTCCTCCAAATACAAATGAGTACTTGTTGGACTTCGCATACCACAAATCCCTATCGACTAACCTTTTAAAAATCCCTATCGACTAACCAAGGTCTACCAAGCAACACATGACAAGATCGCGAGGGCATAACATCACACAACACTTCATCTTGATACTTGCCCATGCTAAAATCGAGGACTAGTTTCTTGGTTACCTTCATTTGTTCACCTATGTTGAGTCTTTGGAGCTTGTAAGGTTTAGGATGCTTTTGTGTAGGAATATTCATTTGCGCCACCATGATGTCTCTCACAACATTAACATACTCCTACTACCAATAACTAAGCAACAATCTCATGCCTTCACCCTACACCTACATCTTATTAAATAAGTTCTCACTTTGCTCAAGTATCGGTTCTCGATGACTAGACTTAACACACGAGAAGTGTTTAAGTCCAGCTCCAATTTCTCATTTTCATTGCAAGCTCCATTTTGTGAAGTCTTCTTATACTTCTTCTTAGGATAATCCTTTGCTTTATTCCTTTCACCATGACATTTATAACATTGAAAAAAGAAAAGGACTAAGCAAGTAAGGTATAACAATATTACCTTCATGAGCTTTTTCATACCCTTAGGCCTTGTATCTAGCTTGAAAAACTTGGCTATTATCTTGAATTTGTGGGAGACTCTCTTTAATAGCATGCCACCCTTGGTCCAATTCATCTCTATCACCTTTTTGGTATCCTTGAACTCTACACCAACCTCTATCATTTCTAAACCTATCTCCATTATGCTATCTATTTTTCACCTCATTCCATTATAAATAATATCATAAAAAGTTTTGGTTAGGAAATTAGTAGGGTATATGCCAAGATGCATGTGATATTTCTTGTGGAGATGTTTGGTTTTGGACTTGGATTGTCGCAAAAGGATAATATTATTAAGGTGGGTAGCATATGGTTCTTGTCGATCTTAGGTTGGGAGGTTGTTCAGTTGGAAGGTGGAGGATTGGTAGGTTCGGGGTTGTTTTTATTTGAAAAAAGGAAATTCCCTTATCGTATTCGCTCCCCTTCTTTGGTTCCATCTTCCTATCTCCTCATTCATTCCAGACACTTCCCTTGACATGTTGGAAAATGGTTTTCTCATATCTTCTAACCTCTTCCTATGCTCCAAATGTTGCCTATGACTTGGCATTACCCATGCCACTATAGCACTTCGTTTAGAATTAGAAGTAGCACAAGATGAGTGAGGTAATTCATACTCACCAATTCCATTTCTATCACCATATTCTTTCGAGGCTTCATAATACCTATGAGAAAAGGAATTATACCTCACATTGTTCTTAAAGTCATGTAGTGAAGTGCGATAACATCCTTCTTTACTATCATATTCTTCTTCACGTTTTTCTACTCCATTTTCATCGTAGCAAAAGATAGTGGCCTTCCCTACTTCACCTTTACCTCTGGAATAATAGTCACCATCATCATATTGATCATAATCACATGGACCATCTTAGCCCCCATAGGCTTCATCACCAAACTCATGAGCTCTACTAGCATGTTCATAAGGACCATCATAAGCTTTCACCTCTGTATTCATGAGTTTCCTCATCGTACTCATAACTTTCATAACTATAAGTACTCTCATTAAGTCCATCTCCATGATAATCAAAAGTTACGGATGACATTCTTCTTTATATCACATTGAAGTACCTAAAAAACTCAACAAACAAGTTAGTGGTAAAAGTGTCATGTCACTCGGATTTAATTCTAACTCACCTCTATGGAGTCTTCCAAAAGTTGATTGTGAACTAGCTTGAGCTCAATCAATTCAATGGTTACCTATCCTTTGTGGAAGAGTGATTCTTGTAGACTCAACAACGGATTATAAAGAAGAACAGACGAGAATCAAGAAAATACTACGAAATTGTAAAACAAGAATAGAACATAAAGAAAAAGACACTAACAATCTAGTAATCACAAACACAGACAAGTACGATTGTTTACTAGTTTAAGAATTCAATTAAAAAAAACTATGCAATTTGGGGATTTAAACCTAACTCAATTGCACCTTAAAATGTCTAAGTGGACGGTTTTGGGTACGACCTGTCCTTGGTTGGATGGATCATCCAGAGTTGGGTGTCCCAAAAGAAGTGGACTGGAATGTTGGACGACTTCAACTTGGTTGTGGACATTTTGTCCAGGGGTCCTCCTTTGCTTGCCGTCCAAAGGAAAGCTTGCTGGCCCAAGATCTTTGGTGGACGGCTTAACTGAGTTTGGGGATGGATTGTCCACAAGTGTTGCTTGAGCATTTAGTCCAACTCAAATGCCCCTTCCCTAAGTCGATTTATAGATGGTTTGGAAGAGGCTTAAGGACGCATGGTCCAAGCTTTGGTCCGAAACAAGTAAGATGCCCCAATTCCTTTTCTTATTAGTTGAACTTGGTTAATTTTCCTTAACTTTTTTGACCTTGTTTCACTTAAACTTAACCAATTTCAAGTCCGTAAACACTTTTCACCAACTTTGATTTGACGGTTTTAGATCAAATGTACTTTTGTTCCTTCTTCTTCACATTCACCACCCCTCAAATGAACTCCAAATTTTTACCATGAGTTCCTTGCAAAATGGTAAACAAACGTCACTAGTTTTCTCACTCAAATCTCGCCCAAATTTGAGACCCATTTTCAACCTTCTTCAAACTTTGAGAACACCAAAAACAATGGTGACCTAAAATTTGAACTCCTTCAAAACACCACCAAATCTTATCAAATTTGAACCCTAAACTCCCTTTGTTGTGGAAACAATCTCCTATACTTTTGGAGTCTCGAATTCAAATAATCAACCCAGAAATTAAGACCCATTTTCTTCCATGTTCAGGTTTTGAAGAACACCATTAATAAGCATGAATCCAAAACTTGAAACCCTATCAATTTAGATTCAATCTCCACCAAAATTGAAACCCAAGATCCTTTAGATATGGAGAAAAAACTCCAAACACTTAGAAGTCTTGATTTTCAACCTAAGGAGCTCGATTTTGAAACCCTTTTTGCTGAAATTTGGAAGGCCCAAAGCTTGAAGAACACCCAAAAACACCAATCGCTCAAATGAACTCTAAATTCCACGAAATTTGATATTTGAGCTCCTAATGCTATGGATATCACTTATAAGTAACTTTGAGAACATCAATTGCACCTTACAACCTTTAAATCTCACCACTGGTGAAATAGGCAAACCAACTCGGATTTGACTCAAATTTAAAACTATGACTCAACAACACTAGGAGATCAATTCCTAATGTTTAAAATCAAGTAACAAACACAAATCAAACTATATCTAGAATTTTTAATTTTTTTTGTGATTTTCAAGTTTATGAACCTAGGATTGTAATTTGACCGAATAAATTACTAGCCTAAGCTCTGGTACCATATGATACGATTCGATTTACGAATCACAAATCAAACTAGAGGGAGAAAGAAATAAAAACAAAAAATATGTGAAATTTCACACGAATTTATGGTTTTATGGATAATAAGGGACTTTATACCCATACCTCCTAGTTGAACCAATAAATCAATGCAAAACCCAACTTAGAAATTAATACAAAAATTATATGAATTCACAAATGAATGACTCTATTGATTAACCAAGAAAAAGAAGTTAACAATCAATTAGGGAATCCTTCACCTAATTGCACATTGCAAGTTTAACTAATGGGAAATTAACCCCAAGTACACTCTAAGCTAGATTATCCTAAGATAATAACTACAAATCCTTCAAGCTTTATGAATGTTCATTCATGATAAAAAACTTAAAGGAAAAATAACCCTAACTTAGGGTATTATATCTAAGCTAAGTTATTACATAATTGCCCTTAATTGGTCCTTTCTAGCCTTTAATGAAATGGTCCTAAAGGGCCTAAACTTCAAGCCTAGGCAGCCTGGTCTTCTTTAGGCCGTTTTTCCTTGGAAAAGTCATCCACGGTAGACAAAAAGTCCACAAACCATTCACCTTTGAACTTTCTAGGCCTGGAGCTTGTTGTCTTTCTTTTTTCTTCGTTGGCTCCAAGTTATCTTTCAAACTCGATTTGTTTTATATGAAGCGTATTTAAGTCCTTTGAAACTCTACTTAGTGCCTTAAATAAGATTATGACTTGAATCTTCTTGGCTAGACCTCAAAGCATAGATCTGCTGTAATTTGAACCAGGTGATCACATCACTATTTGTTGTTGAACACAAAGCATGGTAGCTTGAATTATGAAAGTATTCTAAAATATTCTACTTGGTTGAAATTTCTATAACCATTCCAAGAATACCTTATTTTGAATAAGTTTCCTGTTGTGTTAGCTTTCCAATTTTACTCAGAGGCTCCTAATAATTACTCCATCTATCTGAAAAAAAATGATCTATTTTCCTTTTTAGTTTGTTTTAAAAAGAATGACCCATTCCTTTTTTCGCAATACTTTAATTACAACTTTTCATGTGGCTTCATTAAGACCACAAAATTAAAGGGTGTTTTGATATATTTGATATAACTTTAATTTAAAGGCAAAAAATTTAAAAGTCTTCTTTATTTTCTTAAACTTCGTGCTAAATAAAATTGGTCAATCTTTTTTAAACAGAGAGAGTAATATTTAGGAGATAGACTTGTCGAACAGCTTTACATGGGACATTTAGATTCCAAATATGATCAATTTTGAACAAGTAGTATCTATCTTGGTTGTTGGAATGTCAATGTTTCTACATGTAATTTATTTTTTGAACAAAGTTTAATCGAATGCATTATTATTATTATTATTATTATTATTTTGATATTGTTACAACTGTTGTGAGTTTTGATTTATTTCTTTTTTCTCTCCATTGAACTCTTCTTTACTTTTAGAATTATCAACCAAAATCTGGTTGAATAACCGGTCATTTATATTTAGCTTTCTTAATTTGGCTTATCAATTCTCTTTCAGCTTATTACACAACTCATAATTAATTTATTGAGAGTTAAATGCAATCACTATTTTAGTCTCCAAATCATCAATAGCGCTATCAAATTAAGGTGATGTCTTGTCTAAGATCACCTCTTCTTTCTGTTAATTGTCTCATCCCGTTTATAATTTTTAAGAGAGACTTTCAAATTCCTTGAGTGATTGTTTGAAGATATCCATAATACGACCATCATATTCCACATTTTTTGCTTCATTACTTCTATCGAACTCACAAGCATTACTAAAATCATCATAATAAGGACGGATAGGATGATTATACTTGGGATTATTTTTCTAATGTCCCTTACAAATACTATTAGATTGAGATGGTGTACACCTCGCCCTTGGAATATGTTGATAATGTCACCACAAGTGAAATCCTCCATAATATGTACAATGATTATAAAAATGAAAAATACTTAAAATTTGACTCATTTTCCTCCAGAGATGCCATGTTAATAAGTTGTAGAATCACTACTAAAAACAACCTAAAATCAATCCAAAAAAATCTAATGGACTGAGTCAGTTAAGAAAACTGAGAAAAAATCGACCATGTCCCATTGCCCCTTGATTTTTTTTCAATTTTTAATTTCTTTTATATAAAATTGGATCAGTCCATTTATTTTTCATGCGTTTTTATGGAAAATATAGATATACGATTGTTGAAATAGATAAACTGATGGAAATAATTGATCTATAAGAGAAAATTGAAAATAAATTTCCAATAAGACGGACAAGATCATTTTATTAAATTGATTATTTAAAAAACAATTATAATAAAATTAATTATTTATTTAACTTACAAAGTCATCGTAAGATCATTTTCCTCGTCAGTTTCCTTGATCAAACATAGTCAATTCATCTAATGATGATGCCGACATGAAAACTGACCCTATTCATTGATTTCGTCAATTTTATCATCCTAAAGATTTTTTTCTCATTTTTTCTTCTCTCTTCTCTCTAAAAATTCCATCGCTGATTCCACCTTCAACCCTCAATCGGCAACCTCCTCCCTCGATATCACCCACCTATCTCCCTTGTGGTTTAGCCACTACCCAACCATCCAATTTGAATAGGTTAAGTTTCTTTTTTGTATAATTATGTTGTTATAATTAAATTTTAGGTTCCATTATAATATATTTTTATATTTTTGATTTTTCATTATAAAATTAGAAGTTATAAGAAAGGGTCATTAAACTTATCGAATTAACTTCTCATTGATGTATTCTTTCAATTTATTTAGATTAGTTTTTATTCATCAATGTAGTGCTTTACCATATTACTGACATGTATTAATTTGAATTTATGATAAAAAATAAAAAATTTACTAACCACAAAATGTGCAGTGCTGACTTTTTATTTTGACAAATGATGTCCATTATCAATATGAATATGTTATTTAATTTGAAATTTATGTTAATTTAAGTTCTTGATATTGTTTAGTTGTAACTTTGTTAACTGAAGTTTGTGTATTTAAATTAATTTTTGTCTTGAAATTAGCAGTTCAATATAGCTAAGAACTATAAAAATACTCAAATTTAATAATCATAAAATTTCACAACCATAATCAAATAATTACAAGAATTTCATAATAATGATTTTTTAGGGCGTTCTTCGATTGGTTACAAGTGACCATTACATACTTGAGAGACAAATCATATGAGTTAATTATACAGTTAAACTTTACGGAATCTCTCTTCCATAAGACAATATTTGTGTGATCTCTTTTTCCAACACAAATATCATGTGATCTGGTTGGTGAGGAGACCTTGCACTCTCTCTATCCGATGAGTTTTCTCTCTTCTCCTAAATATTCTTTTCTTCCGATTTAGTATATTCCCCGCTCTTTTTCTCTCCTATGGCTATTCGAGAGGACTTCTTTGGTTTTATGAAATTCAAGTCTTATAAATCTCAGTGGTAGTTTTGCAGCAGTTCAAGAAGTGATTATTCAAAATCTATCCTAGTACATTCCTCTGTTTTTTATTTCTTGTTTCTTCTTGTTCAATCCATGATCAAATAATTACAAGAATTTCATAATAATGATTTTTTAGGGCGTTCTTCGATTAATTACAAGGGACTGTTACATACTTGAGAGACAAATCATATGAGTTAATTATACAATTACACTTTACAAAATCTCTCTTCCACAAGACAATATTTGTGTGATCTCTTTTTCCAACACAAATATCGTGTGATCTGGCTGGTGAGGAAACCTTGCACTCTCTCTATCCGACGATTTTTCTCTCTTCTCCTAAATATTCTTTTCTTCTAATTTAGTATATTCTCCGCTCTTTCTCTCTCCTACGGCTATACGAGAGGACTTCTTTGGTTTTATGAAATGCAAGTCTTACAAATCTCAGTGGTAGTTTTACAGCAGTTCAAGAAATGATTATTCAAAATCTATCCAAGTGCATTCTTTTGTTTTTTATTTCTTGTTCCTTCTTGTTCAATTCATGTTAATTTCTGCCATTTTCTTCTAAATTTTGTGTTCATTTTTTGTCAATATTTGCTATTGATTATTAAATTTGTGTTCAATTTATGCTATCTATATTAATTATTGGCCTCTTGCACATTCTTGTTCCCTCTTGATCAATTTCTGTCAATTACTATCATTTATTTCTGAATTTTGTGTTCAACTTCTACCATTTGTTTATGAATTTTATGTTTCATTTCTGCCATCTGTATTCAATTAATTCCTTTTGTTTGTTATTTTTGGTTCCCTTTTATTCAATTTCTGTTATTTGTTCTCTATTCTAGTGTTTAATTTATGTCTTCTGTTTTCTATTATACTGCTAAATTTTTGTTTTTCTTATAGCTATTATTACCCTTTATTTTTGACGTGAATCCTGCCAGTGTACTCATTTTCTTATTTAAATTATGCCCTCTATTTTCTATTTCTTTATTTCTTACTTGTCTCTAATATTTTTGGTACTAGTTCAATATTGATTTCTACTTGTTTGGTGTATATCATTGAGTAGTTTACTTTTCCTTTAGTGGTTTTGGTGGATATAGACAGATTAGGGCCCCATTCTCGGTTGGAAGACAAGAGCATAAGAGGGTTGAGGAAGCTTCTATAATGACATTAGGGTCTTGTAACATAGGAACTTTAATGTGGAAGTTCATAGAGCTAATAAAAATTCTCAAGAAGAGGAGGATTAATATAAATTGTATCCAGAAAATCAAATGGGTAGGGATTAAGGTGCGGGAGGTGGATGGGTATAAATTATGGTTTTCAGGAGATTTAAAGAATAGGAATGAAGTTGGAATATTAGTAGATAGTGACCTAATGGAGCAAGTTCTAGAGGTTAAAGCGGTAAACGATAGACTAATGTCGATTAAGTTGGTCATTCTAGGGGATACTTTTAACATTATTAGTGCTTACACGTCGCATGTGGATTTGGGTGAGGAAGAGAAGACGAGTTTTTGGATGAGGTGGTGAGAGGGATGCCCAACTCTGAAAAACTTTTTATAAGTGGTGATTTCAATGAGCATATCAGTTTCTCTCAGAGAGGGTATAACGATGTGCATGGAGGTTTTAGTTTCGGGGAATAAAATAAAGGATAGGCTTCTCTTTTATATTTTGTTAGAGTCTTTGGGTTGGTGGTAGCGAATTCAAGTTTTTCCAAAAAAAGGAGGATCACTTGGTTAATTTCGTAGTTTAGTGGAAGAATCTCCGATAGACTTCTTTTACTTCGAAAAGAGGACAGAGGCTTGTGCAGAGACTATAAGGTTATCCTTAGTGAGAATCTTTCTACTCAACATAAACTGCTAGTCGTGGACTTGGAGATTAGGAAGAAGAGGATGAAGAGGGTTGTAGAGGACCGACTAAGAATTAGGTGGGGTGACTTAACTTTAGCTAGTGCTCCGGAGATAAGAAAAATGTTGCAGGATATGAGGGTTTGGGAGAGTAGGGGGAATTGCTGATAGTATATGGGATAAGACAATGAAGTATATTAGGGAGACAGTGAGTGAGGTGTTGGGTGTTGCTAAAAGACGTTCTGGCAGGCGTTGGTGGCGGAATGATTAAGTTCAAAGAAAGATGAAGGCAAAGAAGAGAGTTTTTGCGAAGTTGGCAGATAGCACGACCGAGAAGGAGAAACAGATAAGTAGGGAAGAGTATAAGTTGGCGAAGAGAGAGG
>JBDJHY010203473.1:0-11563 GCA_039654485.1 Withania somnifera | reverse complement strand
GCCTATGTGATGAGTAAGGTAAGAGAGGCTATCCTAGTGCCACCTAGTCCGTTGTTTTCAAGATGATCTTAAAATAATAATCTTGACACCCCAAAGTCATAAAGTAAAACCCCCTCAACCCACCCCATATTCTGATTTAATGCTATCCGTATGTGAGACCTTACTTGCTAAGTGACCCTCTTAGAGTCATGTTTTCAGTTTCAAAATGATATAAAGGCTGATAATCTTAATCCTAATCACCTCATTCCTCCTTTACCTTTGATCCACAATGACCTAAATGAGTGCAAGGCAATGAGTAGACTTCTGAGGTGGAACCTGGGAATCTAATGTTTGTCTTTGTCAATTCCAGTGGCCTAGGTCTTGCAAAGGTACCTAAAATAAGGAGTATGAGTTTGTATGGGTCCAATTCATCTCCAAGTAACCTAAAGGTGTGAAATTGTAAGGGTTTATGGGTAAAGGACATGTAAATTCGCTCTCCCTTATCAAGTAATTCAAAATGGTTATTTTTTCCTCTATTAAGTACTGATTATATTTACATACTCTTGATTGTGCTTACTGTTTTGGATAGTAGTTTTAACAATGTTGTTGTATGGTTCTTTGTGCTTCATGACTGGATAAATAGTGTATTCAAATCAGTTCTTTTAACTCATTTTTTATTAGTGTCATTTTGAAATTAAAATTTGAATATTGGTGATCCTTTGAGACTTGTCAAACTTGCTTGCTGATTATTTGTTAAATACATGTTGTTTTTAAGCCTTGAGATGACATGCATGCTTAATATGAATAAAGCTTATTTTTGACTTGCACACATGTCTATGTTGACCCTCTAACCTGTTACATGATCATTATATCTGAGTGGACTGACCAAATAAATAATCTTTTATATATGTAATAATCCACATAGACCTTATTTGATCCCATAGTCTTCCTACTCCCTTATTGAAACTTTATTTGCATACCTATCCATGTCTGGTTAAGGTTCAAATTCTTTCCTTTTATACTTTATATATGGCTTGCTTAGGATTATTCTTTTTACCTTAAATATTGCTCTAGCATGATCTATGACTGGTTGTTGGCATACCTAAGCCATTTTATGACTAACTTTTTCTTGATAATAGCGTGATATTGAAACTTGAAACAAGTGAATATAGTTTATAAAGTGTGATTGTTTTCTAGTTATGTGCTACCTTAACTATGATTGAAAGTATGAAGTGGTATGCATGATTTAATATGCGTACATGCCTATCTTCCTTAACTGGCCTGTTGTATGTTCACTTTGATTAAGATAATAAGCTAAAAGTTGGTAATCTCTTCCATATGAGCTTGACTATCTAAACTACTTGAACTGCTCTTATTGTAAGCACACTGTCTAAGTGGATTTATTTTGGACATGCTGATTGGTTCTGAGTTTTTTGTACCTTCTAAATAATCAGTTGACTATCTAATGAAAACCTGCCTGGTTACATGTAACTCCCTGCTACCTTTTAAGATTTTTCATGAATTATTGTTGGTTTCTTTCTTGCCTAGCTATGTATATAATTGGCTAAAATCAGATGGTTTTCACACAAACTAAAGTGGACTACTTAAAACTGCTATGCCATGCATAGATTAAATGTTTCTATGCTTTGAATGTTGATGTAATTTGCTCAATGCTTCCCTCCTTTGAATTGCCATTGTTCTCACTTTGATTCTCTCCTTAAAGTTTGTATGTTGAAGTTGTCTTAACACATTTATATTTAAAATAAAGACTTGATAACTCTTGTTCATTTCTGATTGTTGAATTAGAGTTTACTTTATCTAAGTTCCAAACCTGTTTTATAAGAGGTTGAGTATATGATACCTGATACTTCTTTCTATGCTTGCATTACCTGTGGATGTTTCATTCTTATTTCTCTAAAATTGTTTACCTGCTGCCTGTGAGGTTTTATATTTCTTATACAAACTTGTTTATTTATTGCTCTTAGTTCTAACAGTTTGCACCAGAAATGCATGACCCTGCCCTAATCTTGTATAATATATTATTTCTGGGTTAAACTAGTTTGTTACCTGCTTCCATCTTGCCCTACAAGATAATCTTATTTTTTTCTGTAAGCCTGCTATATGCCCTTGTTTACCCAGCTAAAGTAAATGATGTCATGCATACTCTTTCCCTTCCCTTTAGCATTGAACTAGGCTAATAATACGACATGCTTTCCTTATCTACTCACTGTCTGTATGGGTGTGATATTATCTTGAACATGTGAGCATGTTAATTAAGGTTAAAAGTAATACGTAAAGCATGTTTTTATGGCTCCTATATGTATACTACCTGATTGTATTTTAGATCGGTAGGACTATGGCCTTCTAAGCCAAATAGTCCCACTTCTTTGAGATGATGTGTATGACATACTTTACCTGACTCTTCTTTTTCTTTTTCTCCTCTGAATGAGTTATCACTAGAATAATCTTTAATTGGTATTCAATAATCTTATCTTATTGAAAACCCAAGAAAAATCAGTAGGCTAAGAGTTAAAAGAATAATTATGGAACCTAAGTGTTTGTTTTCTTACAGTATATGTCTAATAATTAAGTGTCTCTGTTTACGTGATGGCTTCACATGCTCCTCTTCAATCCTTTTTATTTGAGCCTACTATTTTTTATGGAATATGCCTAACCCTACAATGTTAAGTGACAAGTTCTTGTAATGATGTGAAGTTAATACTTGCCTTGTTAACTGTGTTCTTTTATGCATATGTGATCTTCTTTTGTGATATTAAGTATGTCACATAGGTATAATTAAGGCTAAAATTAAGGGTTTATTTTTATAATTGTACTTTGACATGTTTAAAATGAAAGTATATGCTAAGTGGGCTATTTGTTCATTTGTTTATTTTTGAATATATATTTATGGGCCAGATTGCAACTTGAAATTTGACTAGCCCATGATATGATATTTATTTAAATTTCAGCTTGCCTCCACGCTGCCCTGACCCATTTTTCTTTTATAGTTAGTCTGGGCATGCCTTCAGACTGCCTAAACCAATTTATCTCACAAGTTGTTTTTGAATTATTACATGTATTTGAATGTGGCCCATAATTGATTTTTTCTTTTACGTCTTGAATATTTATCCATACTTGTTTGTCTTGGTGTTTATTTATTTGTACCATTTATTATTATTATTATTATTTCCTAATTTCTTTTCCTCCTTTGCATGTATAACTTGGTATCCCTCGCATGAGCTCATGATCCATGGCCCAAGGTTAGAAGAATTGGACTCGGTTCAATTAAAGATTTTACTTCTTTTTCCTCTTTTCTTTATGTATTTAATTCTATTTGTATTTTCATACTACTTATGGAATCTAGTGGGGCCCAAGAGTTGTAATCATTGTATTTTTACGAAATAAATAAAAATGGATTTTTTTTATTTTTTACATACTTATTACCATCTCCTTTCCTGTTACTAGACAAATAACTTAGGGCTAATAAAAGGTAAATAATCAATTTTGGCTAACTGATTGTTCAAAACACTTAAAAAGAGTTCATAGAGTAACATATAACGTGATATCTGAAATCTCTTCCAAAAGTAAGATTTTAATATTTTTAGCTGAATATATATGTTTTCAAGATAGGTCTTTAACACGGTCTTATAAATTACATAAAGCGTAACCCATTTTGAGATGTTCTCCAGGTGCGTTAAAACCCTTCCTCGGGACGTTGTGGAATCCTTACCCAAATCTCTTAAACCTAGGTTTTGTTCCTATTTTCAAAATCTAGAGTTTTAAAACAAAATTTTCTTAATTTCGTTAACAAATTAAGTGGCCACTCTTTGTTATTTCAGATTATTTTCTAACTTTTTGAATAATTTGTTCCTTAGCCATCATAGACTTTATAAGAAAAGACGATTTTGTTTCCTGATAAAAAAGAAAAAAAAAGTAAAACAAGGATCATCGTATCCTGAACCTCTTAAGACTATGTCTAGCTTTAGAAAGGGGTAGCGACTTGATAAGGAATTGTAAGACTTATGTCGAGCTGTACTGACCTACTTGAGCTAGTATGGGATAAAACTATGCTAGTCGGGAGAACTGAGACATAAATTATGGTGAATGGTCTGGTTTTTCTAGTTTACTGTATATGATAGATAACTTTGTCGTGAGCATGAAATGGTTATGTGGAAAGAGTAAAGGCTGGCTATTAAAATAAAAGACTTAATAACATAACTATAAACCAGGATTTTTCGAGAATACTAACACTTGAACGAGATTTCTATTAGATGTATACTTTCCACAACCACCTTGTGGTATGAAGCTATTCTCTTAATATATTACCATAAAAAACCTAAAATAGTAAAAATGATTTGTACTATACTTATATTTTTCTCGATCACTTTACGAGTATAGGGTTATTTTCTAAAATAGATAAACTCTACTTTCAAACAGCCACCTATGGTACAACTGCTATTTACACATATTTGTGATGGTTTCTGTACTGAGATGTGGCATATAATTTGGACTTAAATTTGTGGCACCAAGATATATATGGTTTGAGATGATGTCGTGCATATGGGAACTGTGAGGGTCCGACCCCATTGTGTCCCTCTGTAGGCCCTGCAATTTCAGGTTGTGAGATGAGCATGCAGGAGGCGTATACAACAGAGAAGAGGTGTATGGATGAGGTCTCCTATGGGGTATGCCTATTGAGTCGAGGTTTGGAGAATGATCATGCAGGGTTCTTGTGGTTTCTTCTCTATTACCACTCCCTTGCGTTACATACTTTCACATTTTTTTGTATCCTTCGGGCTTAGGGGAAGGCTACGTTGGGTTCTTGGTTGGTTTGATGTACCTACTATTCAATAGGCGTGTAGTCAGATTTTGTTTGCTTTTTCTTTTGCTTGATTGTACCCTTTTTTCTGCGGTAAGCCTGTTAGGGTGATATATTCCTTCTCTACTTTATTGGTACATATATTATCTTCCCTCTTCTAATTCAGTTATTGCTTACTGTGGTATTCCTTTCCTTTGTCGGTAGTTATAATAGTTTAGCTTTGGTCCTGCTCTTTTATAATCTCTTTAGTGGTTTTCGCACTAAAGGTCTAGGTATGTGTCGCGCTACCATTGCTCTTACTGGTACTTAGACTTACTCTCTAATTTACAATAGTTAGCTAGTCCTTCACATTGCTTACTTGTCATAACTAGATACTTTAATTCTCTTAAGTTAGTAGTAGTTCGTTACTCGTTTATCTTACTAATTGGTTTTTTCTTACTCCTATAGTTTAGGCACATCTTTGCCATTATTATTGTCCGGATAGTGGACCAAGTGCATATACTCTCTTCACGATTAGTTTTCCTAGTTAGCTTATGTTTTTAGTTAGCTCTTTATCTATCTCCTTCTAGATAATTAGCTTGTTTTACTTTCATGCTGTGCTGCTTCTTAGAATTTTTCTTTATTACTATTGCTTCCTTATTATCTTGCCTGTCAGTATTGATCTCTCTGTCATATTATTTGTATCTTATGCTTGCCCAGTTGGCCTATAATACCTACTGGGTACCCATTGTTATATGTATTAATATTACACTTCTACATCTTTTCGTGATGTAGGATCTAGTGCAGGTTATCTTTGAGCATGTTGCTACTACTGAGCCATATTTTGGAGTCTTAGAGGATATAGTAAGCTCATGACGTTTAGAAGACCCTAGTCTATCAACAACTCTCTATCTCAACTTATAGTCGAAGACAACTTCTATTTTGTTTTGTATAGAGCAACTGTACTGTATCTTGTCTTTAAATGCTCTCGTACTATTGATACCAGGTCTTGAGTATGGTTGTTGTTTATTGTGTTTGACTTTGTTCTTTTTTCTTTTTTTAATCTTCTTTATTACTGTGTTCTGAGTTACAACCCATTTCTTGCCACTCCCTGTTGGGGAATAGACTTGTCTACATGTAGGATATGGTAGATGTCATCATGACCTGAGTTTTGTGTCATGACAGATAGTCTGTCCCAATAGTTAGATGGCAATACTGAACTCAGAAGTGGTGATGTCTTCTAGCTCAAGTTTAATAGATGGAGGAGTCTCATTCCTGTAACATTTTATACTTGATTCATCCCTAGAAGACCAAAACTTAGCCTAGAAAAGATATCAATTCTTGTTCCCAGGCCCCAACAAGCACGAGTTGTAATGTCAAGTTGTGAAGAGGACTTCACAAGTTGTAATGTCATTTTGTGACGTACCAGCCAAAGTTTGAAAATTTCCCTTCAGTACAAAAAAAATTGTCTACGAGTCATGAAAGTAGGACCACATATCACACTATTGACTTGTGGTGCCTAAGTCTTGAACATTGAAAAATTCCCTTCCATGCCACGAGTCACCTCACGAGTCGTGAAATGAGAACAAACTCATGTTGTGTATTCATAAAGTGCTATTAGTTTCTTATAAATAAGGCATGAGGACTAGGACTCATCCTACGAGTTGTGATCCTCAACCATGACTCGTAAGGTGAGCCATAGGGTGCTTCCGATAGTTTTTTGACAATTTTACCTATGAGGAATTTAGTCAATTCCCTAATCTTCTAAAATAAATCTATGTCGTGTTGGATTTCCTTAGGGGTGATACAAGTACCCAAGACCTAGTTTTTCTCTCATTCTCTCAAACTTAGAAAAATCTATCGACCAAACTTTCTCAACCTCTTCTTAGACTGAACCTAGAGTTCATCTTAAGGCTTAGAAACCTCAACAAGTTTAGTGCAAAAGATTTATAACCAGGTATATACGAATTTAACAAGGGTCTCCTTTCACCATTGTTTCCAAAATCTTCAGTATTTTAGTTTGAATTTATCAACTACGAAGTTAGGGTTATTCCCTAATTATGTCAATCACATTTATTCAAGTTTTGTTGCATGTTTCATGTTATATATTCATGTTTTCCATGATTTTATGTTTCTCCATAAATAAAATTATGTCTATATGATTTATTAGAATTTACTACAAGCAAGTTTACAGACTTTCATGCATGAATTCCCAAAGTGGAAATAACTAATTTGAATGTTTCATAATTTTTTTGATTAGAAAAATACTTTATTAATCCAATTGAGTTTAAAAAACTAGGTAGAAGTAGACCAACTACCTCCTATCTATCTATGAACTTCATCAGAATGTACTTTAGCTACACAAAACAAACAACATTAGTTATAAAAATAGTTATAAGTACTCCTAGATATATCTATTCAACTCTTGTAGTTTTTGCTTCTATGTTATGATGTTCCAACCTCTTATGTGAAAATATAACGTAATCTCCCTGCATGTCTTCTCAATATCATCTCTTCCATTTTAAAATCTCATCTTGTTCCTCTCTTTCTAAGTACAATATATCATCATGGAAAATGTGCAACGTATCATCTCTGTAATATTGCTTTTCCTCTTGCTATTTTGCACGCCCAATCTATTCATTTTAGACTCAAGAACAACTTACAGCAGAAGGTGAAGCATAATAGATTCCTGATTAAGTTAGTGTATAGCAGTAAATAACCTCAATACTTTAAGGTTCATTGTTAAAGCTTTTTGGTGTCAGAATCCTTGATTTATGGCTTGCAAAGATTTATGCCCAGTTCAGAAATAAAGTTATCAAATATATTTAAAATGTCTGGAATTTAGGTGCATATAGGATTTACATAATTTTAATTGAAACCTGTATCAATTAGAAAAACAACTTATAGACAATTAGACTCAGTTTTGCATGGTTAGTTGGGTACTAAGATATGTGCCACTGATTACACCAAGAGATGTCTTTTAGGACTAGTATTAGCACTGAGATGATTCGTGTTAAGCGTACCCTAATCCCAGAAACTACTTAAAACCGAAGGATGTTTAGCCTATAAGAAATTAAGCATGTGCTTATACTTAATGGATCCACTAGGAGACTTATTAGGTCTTATATCTTGGAAAGGTATAGGGGGACCTCCTAACATGGCGTTATATATTCAACTCTGTGGTTGCTCACTCGGGGTAATGTCGGTTATAGAAACCCTCACTTGTGTTCATCCTTCAATCATTCCTTCAACTTTTATAACTAATTGTTTACCAGTTTTCCTCTAAATAATGAGCACTCTTTACTTGAGTTTTATCTCTTTTCTCAGTATATTGTTGAAATCATGTTCTTTGTCAGCTTTGTGTATATTTTCTCTAGTATGTTATAGGTTAGTTTTATATCTATTTTTATTACCTTTTTATCTAATCATCCTTTATTTTATGCCTGTAACTACAATCCTATATAATAGTACATTCTACGTACTTCATGTGTTGCATTGTCTCATAATACATATCTAGCTAGCCATCCGTGCATTCAGGGTTGATCAAGTTGCTGCATTCCAGATTTTCCATTGGTGAGTCATTATCCTCCAAGGACTAGGCTTATTTAGAATTTGTTTTATTATTAGTTTATTAGAGTTTTAGTTTTAGTATGAGTTAGTTAGGGATTTGTCTTAGCAGCTTAATTTTTCAGATTATAGTATGGGCTTTAGACTTGGACAATGATTTATCTAGGCTTAATCAATTTTCATTATTTACCTTTTGATTGTTTTCCATTATTCATATGAGTATACCTATTATTGTCCATACAATGATTTATTTCGCTAAGCTTTTATGGTGTGTTTAGATCATGCCAGCTTTAAGGATACATCTGGGCCACTTGATGGTTTCGAATGCCATGTAATAACTAGGGTATAGATTCAGGGAGGTCAAACTTGGTACCAAAACACTATATTCAAGAGTCCTAGGATGTTTGAAAGTTAGAGTTTAGTAGATTCTTTCTTATGGGCGTGAAGCGCTTCACACCTATAACTTTGAGGCAACCGAACATTTAGGAATTTTTTTTATTCTTTTATATCTTATTTGTTGTGATGGATTATGCTTCCAAGAAAAGCATCAGTTCACAGCAAACCTGCAAGTTAAGCCTGAAATTAAAAACAGAATCAGAATCATCTAACACCTGAGCCTTCAGCCTGATAATGTTACTATTGCTGAGTTTAGGATTGTTACTCAGATGCTTGCATAGGCTATCGTAGCTCAAGATTAGCAGCAAGTAGCATCCCCTCTAGTTCCACCAACTATACCAGACGCTAGTACCATTGGAGTTTAGGAACTTCTGAGAATGATCCTGCCTGAATTTCAGTGGTCCAAGTGATGGGAGGACCCAGAGAACTCCATTGAAGAGGTTTGTGATGTGATGAGAATCGTTGATATTAATAGAGTTGATCTTGCATACTACAAACTGAAGGATGTGGCCAGAATTTGGGTAGATCAATGGAAAAAGAATCATCTAGTTGGTACTTCCCTCAAGCTTGTGTAGAGTTAGAGGAGGCCTTTTTAGGTTGTTTTTCACAAAGGAGAAAAAAAATACGACTAAAGAGTTTTTGAATCTAGAATAGGGCTTCATAAGTTGGAAAAGTATGGGATAAAGTTTACTCAGCTTTTATGGTATGCCCTAGAGATGGTAGTACAAGGTAGAACAAGATAATTCTATTTGTTTCTAGGTTCTTTCTTTATTTATTGAAGAAAGATAGAGCAATTATGCTAATTAGCGATATGAATATTGGCCGACTAGTAGTTCACCTAAAGTAGATAGAGGGTGGTAAAGCTAAGATGAAGGATAATTTTAGAAGAAAAAAGGCTAAGATCGACCAATATGTGTTCAATCAGCCTAGATTATATGGAAGGCATAAACCACCCCAGCGCCATCCCTAGGAGAGTTTTGGAATACTAGCTCCTTCTTCATCTAGTGCCCCATCTTAGAATTACTGGCCACAACAAAATAACCAATTCAGTGTATCCAAGTCTTTTCCTCAGGGTAATAATGTAGTAGAGCGTACCCACCCTACTTGCAGCAAGTGTAGTATGAACCATTTGGATAAATATTTAACTAAGTAAAATTGTTGCTTTGGATGTGACTAGCTGGGCCAGAAACTTAGATATTATCCTTCATCCAAAAAGGGCATTATTGCCAATCATCCTCAAGCCCCATCTTCTGTAACACCAATAGCTTGTCAATCCAAATAGGGTGCTTTTTTCTAGTACCGATGGTGGCTAGTGCTAGAATCGACTTATTCTTTGAGATCTAGGTAGGATCAAGAGGTTTCACTAGGTGTGATCACTTCTATGTTACGTGTCCACTTATTTGATGTTTATACATTAGTAGACCTTGGATTAACCTTGTACTTTGTGTCTCTTTGTATCAGTTAATTTGAAGTCATCCCTAAGAGTGTTTTTGAGCTATTTTTTTATCTCCACTCCAGTTGGTGACTCTACCATAGCTGAAAGAGTCTATCAGAGCAGTCCAGTGTCAGTCCTCTAGAAAGTTATTCCAATAGACCTCATAGAGCTCGACATGGTTGACTAAGATGTCATCTTTTTCAGGGAAAGCTTCATTCCTACTATACCACAATTAATTGTAGGACCAGAGTTATCCAACTCCAGTTTCTAGATGATCCAGTTCTTGATTAGGAAAGGTAGTTTAGTAGTTCCCAAAAGTCATTTTATATTCTATTTAAAAGCAAAAAAAATGATATCCAAAGGGTGTATCTATAATCTAGTTTGGGTTAAGGACTCTGAGTGTGAGACCCCTAGTGTTTAGTCGAAACTTGTAGTGACAAAGTTCCTACATGTATTCCCAGAAGATCTACTCCAAGTTTCTCTAACCTTCTAGATAAGGGGTTCATTCGGCCTATGTCTCCCTGGGGTGCCTCTATCTTATTCGTGAAAAGAAATATGGTTTCCTTAGATTTTTTATAGACTAGCATCAACTTAACAAAGTCACAATCAAGAATAAATATCCAATCTGTAGGATTGATGACTTGTTCAACTAGCTTCACGATGCTAGTTACTTTTCCAAAATTTATCTCAGACCCGGTTGCTGCTAGCATAAGGTTAGGCATTGCGATATTTCTAGGATATCTTTCATAACTTGTTATGGCTATTTTTAATTTATGGTCAAGTCCTTTGGTTTGATTAATACTCATGCAGCCTTCATGGACCTTATGAATAGGGTGTCTAAGTAGTATATGGACCTATTTGTGATCGTCTTTATAAATGACATTTGGTTTATTCTAGAAGTAATGAGGAGAATTCCAATCACTTCTAAGTTGTTCTTAAGACCCTTCAAAACTTTCAACTCTTTGCTAAATTCTCTATGAATTTTTGTTGAAGTCAATTGCATTCCTGGGTCATGTCATCTTTAATAAGGGTGTCTAGGTCGATCCTCAGAAAATTGATGCCGTCAGAAACTAGTATAGAACTAACTTATTTTTAACATTCAAAGTTCTTGAGTTTCACTGGGTATTATATGAGATTTTTAATGGCTTTTCTTTCATAGCTATACCATTGACTAGGTTGACTCAAAATAAAGTCAACTTTGAGTTGTTTGATCTTTGTGGAAAGGTTTTCAACAGTTTAAAACTAGGGTGACTTTAGCTCTAGTGTTGTCCATTTTAGAGGGTACAAAAGGTTTTTTTTCTACTCTGATGATTTTTTAAGCAAATCCACTAGGCATGATGCCTAGGTTATTTTATAAATAATAAAGTAACCAAGTCTTTACAAGATAT
>JBDJHY010203462.1:0-11563 GCA_039654485.1 Withania somnifera | reverse complement strand
TCAGGCTTCTCTAAGCTCAGAACCTATACAATTGTAGAAATCAAGGGAATGAGTACCAAAATAAAATAATAGTTACTAATAAAGTATCCTTGGTTGGCTCTAAAAAACAGTGAAGAGCACCACTACCCTAAACCCCAATCATAATCCTCCAAAGACACAGAGCAACAACAAATATCATAATACAACAATTTATAATGATAGATACATGGTGTATCGGTACCAATAATAAAATCAACTACTCAACAAACCAATTGTAATAGTCTATAATCAACTAATGAGGCATCAACATAATGTCTCGTGAAATATCATCACAGGAGATACTAACTCTACCACATTCAATATCTCAATAGATAAATATCAAAACCAATACAATAACTAAATCACAAACCATCTCAATTACCAAGATCACACTTTTGAACTATCCAAAATATAGACCCCCCTCTCGAGTCAACTTACAACTAGTGGGATAATCCCACTAGTTGTACTATAAATTCATGGAGGGAGTCAATCATCACCCTTATCAGTCCCAGTACACGAGTCCAACTATGGTAAGAAGGGTACACCTAAATTTATCAAGAAAAGTACTCATGGACTGGATTCTAAAAGGAATAAATCAAGGTAAAAAAAACACCACTCAAGTCTACATCTACTTCAGTCCCTAACATACAAGTCCATACTTGATAAGAAGGGTACATTTAAAGCCACCAATAAATAGACTCATAGGATAGATTTTAAAATGATTAGACCAATATCAATATAGTAACTCATAACTAGTACATAATAATCTCATGATCCTATGTTTAACCATCATGTAAAACCAACCTATTTTATTCTTTAGTGCTCCACTCATTCCTCAACACATAAGTCCAGCCACGACAAAAAGGGTACATTCGATGCTATTGAGAAAAATTACTTGTGGGAAAGATTATAAATAGGTTAAAAAAAGGTCAAAGGAATCATTATATGAATCAATCAGTTTTGAAGAAATAGGCTGCGGTAAAAAGCAAACATACAATCATATCGTATTTCTTGTCCCATCTTAATCATAATTGATCATGATATTTCTCATTTGTTTATTATAACCAGGAGGCATTTCCTCATTACAAAATCATAAATCCAATAATAATAAAGAGGCAATATAAAATAGATATTTAGTTTATGCCATGTAAATGGTAAATCAATACTCGTACTGACGTGGTATCAATGCATACATGTGTACATCACAGTAATGTTGGAACCAACCTCATCCCCTATCTTTATATCATTGATAGCCTCATGTCATGGAAATGCTGAAATGTACCTCAACCCTTTCTCTCATATTATCAAGATATCCATGTCACAGTAATGTCAAAGAAGACCTTAGTCCTTGCTCTCAGACCATTAATATTATCATTATCAAGTCAAAATCTAGAATCTAACAACAATAATAATATCATAAGTGGAAGGAGTAAGGAATAATGAAAGTATATAAATCAACAAGCACCCATATGATAAAATCATCTAATATGTCATCAACTCATGGAAATAAAATTCCACACACATTGTATCATAAAATCAAGGTCAATAAAGTGCATAAACCCTCATTCAATTATCAATAATACAACAAAATATCTCAACTCAATAGAGTATAAATAAAGTAAGTTCTTATCACCATTTCTATTCTTTTATTTGAAACCCGCATGCTTGCTCTAGTGTTTGGGTGAGTACTCATTACTTCACCTATACGGACAACCTCTAATATTCCCCATTACTCCCAACAAGAAATTAGTGCATAAGAACCTAATACACTTTATATAAGAGTCAAGAACCTACACTTACCTCAAAAAAAGAAATTAAATCAAGAAGGAACCTTTCCTTTATGTTGAACCTTTGAATCTACGAAATCTAGATAAATATCTACTAAGCATTAGAAAATGAAAATAATGACACCCATATTACTATTATGATTGGGTCGAAAATTGCCCCTAAAAAGTCCAAATCGAGGCCTAAGAATAAATCTAGATTTTTATTCAAAAATCATGTCATCCATGTATTAAAAATCTCAAATATGAAATTCGGTTGATAACGTTACAAAGATTGACCCTCAAACTCAAAAATCAAATCAAGGTTTCTAAAAAAAACCCAAAATTCCACTTTGAAAACAATAATTTTGATGTTAAAATCATGAAATAATCCTTGAATAATATGTAAAAATAATATATAAAGCTTACCCATAGGTTAGGGAACTTGGGGATGAAGTTTCATTAAAAATGGGTAAGATATGATCTTCGATTTCAAACCATTAATCAAGAATTAGATCAAAGTATAAGAACAAATAGTGGGGGAAATACAAATTTAAGATTTGGAGACTTATCCCTTTCAAAGATGTAGAAAAAACACCAAAAATACCCCAAAATGGAGCTGTACAAGTTCAACAATGGAGGAAAGAAGAGACCAAAATTGGAGAAGAAAGTCTGATTTATACCAATGAAAAACCTTCAGCACAATCGTGCTAATTAATAATAAGAAATTAATATTTTATTTAGCACCAATGGCACTATGTTGGTGCTATCGCGCTCACACCAGGTACTAGAAACCACTATTTTTTCAAAACTTATTTTTGACACCTAGGACTAATTTGAACCCCCTATACATGAATTAATTGTGCAAATGGATTGTAAAATATACTCGTGATGCAATTGAATAATCAAAAAGTGAATCCTAGGTCTCCTTGAACACATATCCACCATGATCGGTAAAATAAAAACTATACATAAAAAATCAAAATTCCCTCGAAACTTTTAAAAAATATTTTGAACTTTTTCTAGACCAAAAATGACCTCCCAAATCCAACGGAATAAACTAAATGTAAACATGAGCATCCAATAATCAAATATTGATTAAATAAAACTTAGCCTTAATACTTAACTTTATTTCATCTAACCGGCTAAAATCACAAGGAAAAGCCTAAAACTTAGAACAAATGTCTTCCCAGACCAATTTACACATTTTGGAGCTAATAGAAATGATAAAATTCCATCCGATACTCATAACTCCAAGTGTTGACTAAAGTCACTTATTTCAACTTAAAAGCTTTCAAAACTAAAAAATTCTATAAATTTATAACTTCTGGCTCAAGTTTAAAAACTAACCACACAAATAGATCAAATATGACCAGAAGAAATTACTGGAAAGGGAAAATTTGTAATTTTTTTAGAAAAGTCAAAAATAATCTTTAGGGTCATTACAAGAGTGTTATACCAAGACAAGTTGAGAGTGAGATTTGGTACTTGATATTGATTTAGATTTAGTTATTTATTAATTTTGGTGCTTTATATATATAGATTACTGATGATGTAGTGCTGATACTTTATTTTTTATGATATTTTGTTGGGCTTTATTTTGAAGCTCCATTAGTTGCTTTAGATCATTGCTTTTCGATTTGCTGAGCATTTGAGTTTACTATTGATATCCCTTCTACCCTGTATTTGTCATTATAAGTGTCTACTTGTAGGTTGTAGTTATGAGAGGATTATGGTAGGTGTTTCAGGGTAGTTGGTGCTCGTCACCACTTTTTTTTAGAGCCAGCGAGGGACACTAGCTAAGTACTCGTTGTATTTCTTGTACTCACCCATACATTTTTATAACTATTTAGGTTCAGAGTGCAGTACAATTTTTTTTGTATTCCATATTAGTGTCTGAGGATTATATTTGATAGATACCAAGGTATCTACTTATAGTCCAGCAGGTGTTTGTGGACTCTCTTTATCTATATCTTTTATTCTATGTTGTTGACAATTTGAGCCATAGGGAATTGTATTGTAGTTTTTCAATTGTACCTATTTTAACAGAGGATTGTACGTAGTGACTAAATTTTTGTATAGTTTATCAAGTTGGGTTTTTACATTATACCATCTCTTGTCTCATTGGCTCGTTATTTTATGGATTTACCCTTGCAGTAATGTTTAGGATGACCTATCTAGATGGGTTGAGAAAGGTGTCATCAGAACTATATATTGGGTCATGACACCTTAGATTTTTAATTCATAAATCCTATGCTAAAAATATTAAGGTTTTGGGCATAAAGGTGAACAAAAATCCTTACTAAAGTCCAACAACCTATTTACTGAATAATTTGACCAAGACCTTGAATAGATACCTAAATTCTTAAACTTAAGAAGGAAACAATAAGCTTTGTCTTAAGAGAATTTCTTTTGAGTTCCATGTGTTCTATATCCCCTTAATGATGAATAAACAATGTAGTTTTGGTGTTTAAAAGACTAGGAATTGACTAATTTCCCTTTGAAAAAAACTTTTGTGAGTACCCATGGAATGAGTCGTGGTTCTGAGGACAAATTTTCATGAATAATTTAAAGGTTCACAGTCTCGAATCATGACTCATCCTGTCACTCGTGGTTCGTAGAACTAGCATAGGTGTCTTTAGACTCAGTTCCATGACTTAAAGAATGGTCCATGGACCTATTTCATAAAGGTGGCTGATCATCCCCTAGCTGATGAGACGTCCCCTAGATTATTTGAGTTGCGTTTTTCTACACTTTTAAGGAGTTTTTTTTGGGTAGTTTGGTCCTTTCTATACCCAAGACCATTGATTTTTAAACACCCAAAAAATATTTTTTTTCAAGATAAAAACATATCATTAATATATGAAACTCCCTCTTCCTTTTTCCAAAATCCCCAAGCCCTAGGAAGTTTCACGTTCAAGAATTTCTTCAAGTATCTTCTTCTCCTACGTATATAGGACTTCAGTGGGGATTTTCTTTCATCCTCATATCCAAAACTCTATGGATTTTAAGAAACACAAGTTTATGGTTAGGTTTATAGACCCAGTTTATATTCTTGTCATCCTTTATGAATGATTTATGAAATTTTTATGTTTTCATATATAATTATGCATCTTCTTATGAAGATTCCATGTATTATAAAGATTAGCACGGTTCTTTCTTGTTTCCCTAGATGATGCTGATGAATTTATGTATATGATTTCAATGTATTTAGATTTTATTTATGAATTAAGAACTCCCATGAGTTTATAAGAAAAATAATCACATGAAAGTGCCATTTATGCATAAAAGCTTAATTTTCAAGGTCTATTAAAGAAGCTATAAACTAAGTATAGAACTTTATGTTTTCCAAATATTATATAGTTCTATTATATGTTCTAGAACATTCTAATGATCAAAGTATCAAAGACTTATAAAGTATGAATGATCTGGGCAAAATATGTTATACGCAAGATATAAATGAGCTATGTAAGATATATTTTGGGAGGATTGTTTAGAACCGAGAGAAAAAGGGCATAAATAACCAAAGTTCCATTAATATATTTCCACAATAGGTCATTATGTGCTTGAAATTACCGAGGCGGTTTTTATGGATCCTTGGTTATATGATTCTAACTTTGGCTGGTTAGAGCATCCTTTTCTGTGCTGCCGTATTTCACTGAACTCCAAGTTATCTCACATGGTTTAATATGTCGATTAAGAGAAGCTTACACCTAAATAAACTAATTCAATGACATTTCTTATGATATGCACTCTTACTTTTGGTCCCAAGATATTTTAGAATTGTATTTTTCAGAAATCTTGATTTTCGTTTTTCATATGTTACATTTACTTGTATTCCACATATTGTATCATATTTAAGGTTATTTTAATAAATTCATATATTTTAAGTCAAATTATGTTTTAATGTTTTGCACTTCCATTTCTATATACTCAATACCTTTCCTGTGCTGACTGTATGTTTCTCTCATCTACACTTTTCATATGATGTAGATATAGGTAATCATTCCTAAACTCCTAGCTAAGATCTCTCTTAGTCACAAGTCTAGTAGTGGTGAGTTCTCCTCATTCAAAGGGCTATGTCAGTAGTGATTTACTTTGTTCATGACAATTATAATTTCTTATTTTGGGATCAGTTAAGATCCTTGTCCCGGTATAGATATTTCTTTCGTATTAGAGGCTTTTGGACATAGTCTTTTGATTATATTCGCCCTTCAAGACCAATACTTTAAGTTTGTCCTATTTAGATTTGTTTTAGTTCCTTATCTCTTTTAATTTTCACTTATGAGTAAATTATGCTTATGTATGTATGTCAAGGGTTAGATTGGGACCCTTCATGGTTCCAAGTACCAAGTCCAGTCTAGGGTGCAGGCTCCGAGAATGAAAAATAGGTTTTAGAATACATAGTTAAAGGGTCCTATAGTGTCCAAAAATCGGCTGTTGGTAGAGTCTTTTTCATGATTGTGAAGCACGCCACACTTATGAGGGGGAGGCTATAGCATATTTAAGAAATGTCTCTTTTGTTTTTTTCATGATTTTAGTTCTTGTGATGGATTTAAAATCTATAACTCTAACTTACACTTTAGATAATGCCTTCACGTAGAATTATCGGTCGTCCATGACAAAACCCTCAAGCACCACCTCCTGCTAATGTCACCAGCATAGAGCTTCATAATGCACTATACACACTCAAGATATGAAATCCCAAGTTGAGAGATAGGTAGAAGTCCCTATAGGTCTGTCGGTTACCCTACAGACTACTAAAATTTAGGATTCCCTCTTTATGAATTCATCTGAGTTTAATGGTTCAAAGCTAGGTGAGGATCCAGATAACTTTATTCAAGAGGTCGAGATGATTTTTGGGGTTATGAGGGTGAATGAAGTTAACAAGGTTGATCTTGTAGCCTATCAACTTAAGGATGTTGCGAGAATATGGTATGAACAGTGGAAGAAGAATAAAGGTAATAGTGCTTCACCCCTAGTTTGGCATGAGTTTTTAGAGGTTTTATTAGGGTGATTCTTTCCCTAAGAACCGAGAGAGGAAACAACATGAGAGTTCCTGAACATAGAGCAAGTCTCTATGAGTGTAGAAGAATATGGCTTAAAATTTACTAAATTATCTCGTTATTCTCCGAATATAGTGGCTAACATGAGGAGCAGGATGATCCTATTTGTTAATATACTTTGTTCTCACACTATCAAGGATGAGAGCTATGTGATTCTAGTGGGAGACATGAATATTGGTAGGTTGATGGTTAACTTAGAATAGATCAAAGGAGATATGATGAAATTAAGAGAGGTCCACAAACAAGATATCCTGGACCTCTAACTAGGATTCCAACCATTAGAGAGTCAAGAATAGGAATTGATCCTCCTTTCATAAAATTTTGCCAGCACTAGCACCATCTTGTGCCAGTCCACCTGCACCTAGGACCATGTATGACTAACGGGCTAGGTCATCCTATTCCAAGGATAGTGTTCTACGGGGTTCATACCTTACCCCTTATGTGGTACTAGTGGAAATAATTATCTTACTAAATATTTAATTGTAAGAAGGGTTATTTTAGATGTGGTTAGTTTGAATCACATACTTAAGGATTTCCCCTCAGCTAAGCGGGGAAGTGAGAGTAACAGGCCTTAGGATACTTCTTCATCAGCTCCAGTAGGCAAAAATATGCATAAGAACACTACTTCAGGTGCCAATTAGAAAGAACCCTTATATGCTTTAAACTCTTACTAGGATTAGGAGGCTTCTCTAGATATTGTTACTAGTATGATAAAGGATTTATCTCTTGATGTGGATTCTTTAATAGACCATGGTGCCACTCTATTTTTTATCACCCTTCATATTACCCTGAAATTCAGAGTCGATCCTAAAAAGATTCTAGAACATTTCTCAATCACTACCTCTGTTGGTGACTATGTCATAGCAAAAAGGATCTTTCAAAATTGTATGTCTCAGTACTCCATTGATTTACCTCAACTGACTTGGTAGAATTAGATATGTTATACTTCAATGTCACTCTTGGAATGGATAGTCTACACGCATGTTATGCTAGTATTGAGTGTAGAACCCGAGTAGTCAAGTTTCAATTAACAAATGAACCTGTCATATAATGGTAAGGTAGTCCTCCATCTCCTAAGGGTCTTTTTATTTATTATTTCAAAAGTCTACATTTACTACTTAGTGAGGGTCAAGAACTTTACTTCTAAGAGCCTAACTCTGTGGTCTGTGCCCCTGGTCTGTGAATATCCTAATGTGCTACCTAATAACCTTTTCAGATTCCCTCTGAATAGGGAGATAGATATAGGATAGATGTTTTTCCTGATACAAATCCTGCATCTACCCCTCCATATAGAATAATTCCAGTTGAGTTGAAGGAACTAAAGGAGTAATTGAAAGATTTGCTAGATAAAGGTAAGACATAATATATCTTATATGGGTGCCCTAATATTGTTTATGCATAAGAAAGAGGGTTCCCTCCATATGTATATTGACTACAAACAACTAAGCAAGGTCACCATAAAGAACAAGTACCCCATCCTTAGAACTGATGACTTGTTTGACCAACTTTAAGGTGACACTTTCTTATCTAAGATTGACTTTGTGTTTGGTTATCATCGGCTGAAAGTGTGGGAGTTTGATATCCCGAAGACCACTTTTTGAACTAGGTATGGATATTATGAATTCCTTGTCATGTCTTTTGGTTTGAAAAATGTTGTTGCGGATTTCGTACACCTTATGAACAAAGTATTCAAGAATTAACTTGACCTCTTCATCATTGTATTCATTGATGACATCCTAGTTTACTCTCATAATGAAAGTGAGCATGTTGATTACCTCAAAATTGTCCTTCAAACCCTTAAAGATAAATAGTTGTATGCTAAATTATCAAAGTATGAGTTTCGGTTGAAGTCTGTAGTTTTTCTTGGTCCTATTTTCAACTAAATGCATTTGGATTAATGCTCATAAAATTTAGGTAGTCAAGAGTTGTACTAGAACAATAACTCTATTAGATATTAGGAGTTTCATAGGCTTAGCTGGTTACAATATAAGATTCCTTTCATCTATCTCATCCCCGCTAACTAGTATAACTCAAAAAAAGGTTAAACTTCAGTAGTACGAATCCTTTTATAAGAGTTTTTAGGAGTTGAAAACTCAACTTACTTCATCTCCGATCTTGACCCTTCACCAGAAGGTTTTGCGGTGTATTATGATGCATCAAGGGTTGATATTGGAGTTGATACATAATGGTAAGGTAGTTTATAATGCTTTATACAACTAAACACTAATGAGAAGTACTAGCATACACATGATATTGAAGTGGAAGCTACGACTTTTTATTTCAAAACTTGGCGCCATTATTTGTATGTTGTGCATGTTGATGTATTCACAGATCAAAATAGTATTAAGTATGTCATTACTCAAAAAAAACTAAATCTTCAAAAGAGTTGATGGCTTGAACTTCTCAAGGACTATGCTTGAGTGTGCTATCTTTCCCAGGTAAGGCTAACGTTGTTGTTGGTGCTCTTAGAAAGTTATCTATGGGGAGTGTTACTCATATAGAGGAAGAGAAAAAGGAACTTGAAAAAGAAGTACATCAACTTTCCCGTTTGGGTGTTCAGATGGTCGAAATAGATGGTGGTGATCTTATGGTTCAAAATGCTTTAGAGTCTTCCTTGGTAGTAGAGGTAACAAAAAAGCAGCACAGTAATCCAGTTTTAATGAAGCTTAAGGATCCAATTCTTAAAAAGAGAGTTGAGGCTGTCTCCCAAGGTGTAAATGACATACTTCATTATCAAGGTCACCTTTGTACAAATGTTGACGGGTTGAAAGAAAGAATTCTAACTAAGGCTCATAGAACCAGATACTCAGTCCATCCAGGATCCATCAAAATATACCGTGATTTGAGAGCTGCTGCTGCTGGAATGAAGTTAGAGAGAAGTGAGACCTTCTCCCTCTAGCCAATCCAAAAAACGGCTAAGGGTGCTTCCTTCCAATCAAGTTCTTGTTTTATTTTCTTGATTTTCCAATTCCATTCCAAGATTCTGTTCGTGTTTGATAATTTCCTCCAGAAATCTTTTGAATTCAAACGAAATTTTTGGCTCCAAAGTGCTGCAACAAGTCTAATCAAGGAGTGGCTCAAGATTTCTTGTTTGACTGGAAACAGTCAAATCAAACAGTAACTGGCAGATTCAAGCAATCTTCAACCACTCTTCAGATTATACTACAATGGTGAAAGGAAAGAATGAAGAATTATTATGTGAAAAAGACTCCATTCCACTGGAAAAAACTACGAAAAAGAAGAAAAAATCTCGCAGCAACCCCACCAATAAGGCGGACAATGATTTGGACCTGGTACCCTCAAACATCGACCCGTCGTTGCTGGTTCCAATCCCAAAGGATCATCGTGTTAACTTGGATGGCGTGCTTGAAGAGGAACAACAATCAAAACGGGAAGCATGGGACGCAAATGTCGCAGTTTCAGTTACCCACACCGAGGTTGCTGGGCTTACTAGAAAAATGGTTGTGCCGGTAACGGCTGTAAACAACCAGGTAACACACGGAATTGATGGCTCATGTGGAGGTAATACAGCTCTGTCAAGCAGCAATGAAGGGGCTACTGCCATTGACACAGCTGCCTGCTCAGGGAGGGACGTAAAAATGAAAAACAAAGAGAAGGAAGACAATGTGCATACTGCTTCAGCGGACTGCATAGCAGGGGACGCTGCTGGGAGTGCCCAAAATAACTCAGTCATGGCTGGGAAACTAGATGAGAAGTTGAAGGGCATAGTTGAGGGTCCGTCACTGCCAAATAAACCAACCATGGCTGGGAACACTCCAACGTTGAATGGAAAATTGAATTTCGCTGGCCTTTTCAAAGAAAACCGTCTTCAAGGTAATGGCTTTAAGCTTTCAACTCATGAGCTTGTGAATAATGAAGTGGTTCTGGATGAAAGAGACAAAGTACCCCTCATAGAGACTTGGGGGTTCTGTCTCATTGGCTGTTTCACAGGTTCTTTTCCGGGACGTCAAGCCTTAGATAAAATTGTTAATAGCTGGGGGGTCAAATGCCGTATCTTCCCTTATGGGAAAGGTTGGACTGTGTTTCGTTTCTTGAACGAACATGACAGGCTGCAGGTACTTCATGGTGGCCCATACGTGGTTTTTGGAAAAACTTTGATGTTAAAATCCATAGACGAAGTAGTTATGCTGACTGATGACTTATTCACAAAGGTGCCAACCTGGGTTTTGCTGCATGATGTGCCACTCACAGTGTGGAGTGAATCGGGGCTTAGCAAATTATCTTCTAAAATTGGCACCCCTTTGTATACGGACAAAATTACAAAGAAAAGAACAAGGATGAATTATGTTAGGTGCCTAATTGAAGTTGATGTCGAAAAGGCCTCAATATTAGAATTCGATGTTACCATGCCAAGAGGGAGGAAATATGTTCAAAAAGTGTCTTATGAACATTTTCCGAAGTTTTGTTGTGACTGCAAAAAATTTGGACATAATGTGTTCAATTGCCCCAAGAAGACTGGTTGTGACACGATAGCTGAGCCATCTCATCCTTTGCGACCAATCCCCTCTACAAAGAAAAGCAATCTGCCATCAACAGTGATCAATCCTTCCAAGAAGAATACTTCGCAGGGATCTATAAAGGCTACTGGGAAGAAAGAGGTTGCCCAACTGCATAATGCCGCCCTTGTTATGCATAATCCTTTTGCGCCTTTGAATGATACAGCAGAGGCTAGTTATGTGAGAGATGAAATCTGTA
>JBDJHY010203440.1:0-11564 GCA_039654485.1 Withania somnifera | reverse complement strand
AGTACAGGTTGCTTCGGCGGCTTGTACTCATACTACACTTGCATGTGCAGATCCGAGTACAGGTCCTCCTCCTCCTCCTCATCCTCGACCGTGAGCGCCGATCGTTCATTTTCTCCGACTTCAAGACTTCAGGGTGAGTTTGGCGTGCAGTTCCAGCCTGACTCTCCTCTTGTATATTGTATTTTGGTTTTGTCTCCATTATATTTCGGAGATTATTTTGATTATTGTATATATCCTCTTTTGGCTACTCTTTTGTATATATGGTTCGTTCGACATTGACATCACGTTTTTGGGTTGTCTTCCGCATATATTTTTTTTCAACTTGAATTGTTATTCTTATTCACTGTAGTAGTCCTCTGCTTCGGCTACGGACTGCCGGGTTGGTTCTCCTACTGGGTTGATAGTAGGTGCCATCATGATCCGAGAAATCGGGTCCTGACTGACTTCCCCCTTAAGCCCGGTTGGCACACACTATACAAAGGAAACACACAGGGGTGCATGGAAGTAAAGTGGAGCAGTATAATCAGTACCAATAACAAGGTCCTCTCTCTATCAGTGCAAAAACTAAAGGCCTCGCCCCCTATTAGTTCCAATAACCAGGGCCTCGCCCTTATAGTACCAAACCTGAGGCCTTGCCCCTTAGCAGTTACAGTAACCAGGGCCTTGCCCTCGCAATATGAAAACCCAAGGCCTCGCCCCTATCAGTGCCAGTAACCAGGGTCTCGCCCTCATAGTGCCAAAAACTAGCCAAATAGTAATATATAGGAGTCTCAACAAAAATTGGCAACAATAATACAAATCATAATAGAAACAAAATGTCAACGGTATCTAGGATCGGCTAAAGGCCACCATCTAAGAACTCATATCACCATACTCGTCATATAATAACTAGAATAGTTCCCAAGGTCCATGGCCTCCACACGGTGGGGCCAAGACCCGAGCATGCAACCTTTCTCTCTCTACACCCTCTCACGGGCCCCCGATATCCAACAAGGATATCAATAAAAATATAACGATCAACCTAAAAACCCATCCCACACTACTAGGCATATCACAAGCACAAATAATAACCCAATCTATAATGCAGATAAATAAAAATAGCCTACCTGGACGCTGGCAAAAATCCCTAAAGTGCACGCACCGTGGACTAAAGCTCCAACACAGTTGATATCACCTGAAACTATACAATTTTGAATCTAGTGATATAAATGTAAGGAATGAGACCCATATTTCAATTAGCAACTTGGGTCGAAAAGTGCACCCCACATCCCAGAGAATTAAACTAAGTATACTAGAATGAATCCCTTAGATCGAGGGACTCATGGTCCAAATTTGAGCTAAAGGAGATAACGAATCGAAGGATTAAACGAGATTTAAAGTAATGAAATAAAAAACAATTTACATAACTAAGGAAAAGCGGAAAGAATGAGAAGTACCTGGAAAACTAGCTCCATGAACTCACATGATTACAGAGACAACTCCCCATAGCTCCCCTCGACTTAAAACACCCAAACCCAACTCACAAAACTCAGGCCAAGGTAATAAAATGAAAATGTGAATGCTGGAAAATGAAGGGGAAAACCCCTATTTATAGACTGCTGAGGCTGCTGGGGTGACCTTGCGATGGTGTTCCCCTAGGTATAAGGGTGGCCTTACTAGGGAATCCATGGGCCCGCTGCTGCATTCTGTAACCTACAGCTGCACATAGCAAAATTCGAAAAATCCAGGGAGCCTATAACAAGAATCCTGAGTCTAATTTTAGCAAACCAAAAGTGCATTTTGGGTGGAAAATACACTTTCAACTCAATGAAATCAACAAAATGACCAGCAAAAGTCATTTAAGCAAAAAGGACCCAAAACTCAAAAGGATAAAGAGGAGCCAAACTAAGGACTTTCCAAAAACCCACTCAAAATGATCCCAGACACCCTGGGAAATGAACCCCAACTGAACTAGCCCAAAATCGACATTCTAAAGAAGATAGAATCATCAGAATCCTAATCTGACGCTCCGATCACCAAAACACCACCCAGGCTCTAAAATAAGCTTTGGCTTGGCTGAATTTCCACAAACCAACCCAAACTCACAATAAAAAGTTGAGGACACAAACTTAAGGTCTATTACACCAAATTGGGCATTCTGGAGCTAACAGAACTATCAGAATTTGATTATGAGTACATTTACTATAGTTTCATTCTTGAGTTCCACTATTTCTAAACTGAAACTTCAAAATAAGAAAACTAAGATAATGAGCAAATGATTCTCTAGGGCATCGAGCTACCAATCCCACCAAATCATAAATGACTCCAGGAAACTACTAGATGCTCGAAGCATAGAAAAAGATAGAAAACAAGGAAATGACCAAAGATGTCATTATAATAAGGGTGCTGAAAAGTAATTCTGAATATTACCATCTCGTAATAAGAGGCCTTACCTTATTACTGCCAATTGTGGGGTCCGTTCCTCATTAGTGCCAATCAATGGGGTCCCTAACCCTCAGTGCCAAGTCAGCTGGGTCAAAACCCTTAGTGCCTAATTATCTAGGGTCCAAGACCCTTATTGCCAAATCAACTGGGTTCGCAGACCCTAAGTTCCATCAATGCTAATAGTACCACCTTGTGCCAATATTACAAAAAAGTGACTCGATGATA
Organism: Withania somnifera; assembly: GCA_039654485.1. Classification (NCBI taxonomy): domain Eukaryota; kingdom Viridiplantae; phylum Streptophyta; class Magnoliopsida; order Solanales; family Solanaceae; genus Withania; species Withania somnifera. The sequence goes on along the minus strand of JBDJHY010203440.1, from coordinate 8,915 downwards.
GTAAAAAAACTCATTTTGTTATATTCTAAAAACAACGTCATACTAGTAGGAGGTCGCGAAACAAGTATACATATAAGTAAAACCTCCTTTATTAGTTAATAGGCCAAGAAAAATTCCAATTTTAGTTAATACCAACCCTGAGACATGCCCGTTCTTGCTCTACAAAAACTGTAAATGTAAAAAGCATTAATGTGGCATAAAAATAATAGTAAAAGAAAAAGTGAGAAACCAACAAACTAGAATAGGCCAAAGGTGACCAGCTAAGAACTCATGTCACTCGCTCGTCATACGATGTCTCATTCTTAGCTAATAAGTTCTGAGGCCGCCTGCAGCAAGGCCAGGACAATCACATATAGCCAAACACCCTCTATGTAACTCTACAAGACCCCCAAAAGTAAGTACAGAAGAATAAACTATCTAAAAATAAGGTGTCCAACCTGATGACCATCCCATGCATCTAGACACACCAATAAGTATAATACAGTAACCTAGTCTATGAGGAAGGTAACCTAGCCTAGCTAGGTTGAAAAGCGTGCAATTCTAGACTGAAGCTCCGAATACTATTGAAGTTACCCAAAACTATCAAATTATAAAGCTAGGGATCAAAATATAAAAAAAGATACCTATATTGCAAATTGCAATCCGGGCTGGAAAATGGGCCTAAATTGGCCCCACAACCCCTGCGGCCTAGAAAATAACTAAAAATTATCGACACAAATGCCACAAGTAAAGGAATGTGTGGTTCAAATTTGATCTTTATTGGATCACTAAAAGGTCCTCAATTGGCCAAGAAAAGTTTTCCAATATTAGAAAAGTCATACAATTAATTATCGTGGCATAAAATGAACAAGAACGTACCTGAAAGGTGAATAACAAAATTCATGATGGCTCATCGAGCTTAACCCACACCAAACCCATCTTAAAATATAACAAAAACCAAGAATTTAGACTAAAGGAAAAAACCACAATTAAAGGTTGATCTTGAGATTTTTGGGTAGAGAAAACTTAGACAATTGAAAGAGGTAAAATTCAAACTTTTTACAACCTACAAAAAATGAGCCTGAACACATCGAGAAGTGCACCAAAGGTCAAAATAGCAAAAGTCACCATTTCAGTAGTTTTTTGCTCTTTTCACTTGTTTTCTTGCTCTCCAAGTTGTGCACTCTTTTTATATTCTTGTCCCTCTTTTCTGAGTTTGAAGAAATGCCTTTTATAAGCCTCAAATTTCCACTATGGTGGTCAGATTAAGCCACAGCCGTTGTCACTGGCTGGCCACCATTATCGGCAGTAGCTCCAAGTTCATCACCAGGGAGGACAGAGGTACTACTTCTGGAGATGGTGATGACCGTTGTTAAGGACGGCGGTCCATTGTCTTGGCCAATAATCTTAGATCAGGACCTTGGCCTACATGGTGGTGTTTTTATGAGATGGTGGTCCACCATTCATGACCACGGTTCCTTTTCAACCTCCATGAAGACATTTCATTCTTCTAGTTCATCATTTCAGCTTCCGTTTGCTTGGTTCTTACAAAAGACATGCATTCACCTAAAATACTCATAAAACTAACGTTATAAATTTACATAATGACGACGAAAACAAGAAATTTAACTATGCATATGAATGTAATGAGTGGCATTTAGGACACTCATCAACACGCCAACTTAATTCGTTGCTTGTCCTCAAGAAAACACAACTGATTTTCGTTTTAGGCTCAATTTCACCTCACGTTCTAAGAAAAAACAAGGTTTATGGATCTAATTGGTACTAAAGATAAGTCAACTTACGTATGAGAAACACCTTCCCATTTTATGCGCATTGTCTAAAAAGATGCAACTGAACATATAAAGTTACTAAGTGACCATAACGAATTTCAAGCGGTGACTTAAAGGCACTAGTTCCAAAGCATGCTCAATCGCCTTACTTTCATTTTTATATTAACATAGTAAATCCTTTCCTACTCATATTCCCTCTTGAAAAATGAGGTCCCATAATAATCTACATATATATACAAGTACACAAGGGACGAATACACAATGCTCACAAACAATTTAAAGTGCTACAAGTGTCATACCATAAGCTTGCCCTTATTTTCCTTCATTGCTTACTCAAAAGTTTTTGGGTTGAGCTCCCACAAGCACTTTTCAAGGATTGTAATGTAGGCTTCGAGAAGGGATGGATAAGCATTTAACATAATAGTGACTACCCCCTCCTTGAATACTACACAACACTTTTCAGTTATTCCTCAACCTTGAGTGTCAAACATTATTTCTTTCATTCTATCTTCCCCATTTATTACAATTTTATTTTTGTTACATATATATATATGAACAATTATTTGAGATTTTATGACTCATTTCGTACTTTTCTTTTAGGGAAGCCCTTACAAAGCCATCATACATCTTTCAATTTACCCACATCCCCAACTTAGGCTAAAAGCCTATGTTGTAAATTTTAGTATTCAAGGAGAGAAGGGTTCAAAGAGGAGTTAATTCAAGAATAGTTTAAGGCTTGTAACATGATTGTCAAAGAAAAAGTGTAAGGATCAACAGTGTAACTAGGGGTAAAAGCATAGTGTAATGGTAGGCTATTTCGTCCAAGTAGGTTAAAGAATCACAACAAAGGCCTAGGGTTATTTCTCCTACCAAAATCGATAAAGACTCATATCAAAAGACTAACCGGGAAAGTTCTAGATAATACAAGTAGTAAAAGAATTATAGACAAGCAATCACAACAAATGGCATATGAACTATCGCGAATGGCTACATTTTACTTCCTAAGCAAGACCAATTAGAGTCATCTTCAACACACCAATCACTGCTAGTGAAGCAAGATTCAAGTAAATAAATTAGATATTGTCATAAAAATATCATACTTTCCATTCAAAAAAGAAATTTTCGAAAGGGTGGTGCATTATGGAGACTAATAACTAGGACCAAACAAGCCATTCACCTATAACTACAAAAGTTACCCCCAAAAAGATGACATTTTCCCTTAAGAAAGTCATCACTTTATTTATCATCGGGAAACATTACTTAGCAACTTCTATAGATATACTAAACTAGATAAAATTTCAATTAAAGTGAAATGACTAGTAAAATAAAGGTAAGATTTCCACAATATGCACAATTTCCAAAAAACAAATAGCCATGATATCCACAACATCCAGAATTTGCAAAATATATCCACAACATCTACAATTTGTATGTACACCCCCAAATAAAAAGAAGCAGTGTCCCCAATACAAATAAAGAAAAAGTAAAGCAAAGGATAAGGAGGACTCCTGATGGCTTAAGCCTATGAGGAAGGGGGAGCATCCTCAAATGGTGTGGTGGATGGATCAAAAGACTCTTTGGCATCTTTTCTCCCACTGGGGCCAATCATGAACTAATTGTGGAGAGAGCGGGCCATCCATTCGGCAAGCATCTGTGCATCCAAGTCCTGTAAGTCCCTAAAAACCTCTGTATGGTCATCGGTCATAGCTGCGATATCAGGATGAACTGGAGGATCAATAACTTGAGATGCCTAGTGTAGCTTCTCAACATATGGTTGCTCAGATAGAGATAGGGACTGAAATACCTAGATCCAATCAGTAGCGATGAGGGTGTCAAGACCCACCCGTAATTGAGTAACTGTGTCAACCATCTCTTGCCAAGCTTCCTAAAAAATCCTAGCACCTCTGCCCTGATCCTACTGACCCTATCTCAAAGTAGCCCCGATGTCCTTGAGGCGTATCCCATAACTCTAAACAATGTGAGTCATTTACTACACTTGTTGCTGCATCAATCTGATAGCCTCATTAACCCAGACCGTAACTAGTAAATCCATGTCTCGCTCCAAGTGGATGGATCTCTGGTCCAGTTATAAGGCCACCTAACCAATATGTAGGATCATGCCAGGAGTCACCTGAGACTCATCTGCAGGAGCCGGCCTCCTAGGTCCCTAAACACCTTGAAAGATGGATGGTCGACCTGGGGTGGCTGAGCTGGAGAAGGCCAAACTGGGGGAGGTCGAGTTGTCGGGGGATGTTGAACATGAGTTAGCTCTGTAAGCCCACCGATGGAGGGTGATATAGAAGGTATTAGTGGAGGGATTAATGCAATGGGTAAAACACCCTTATGCACCAGAGCTTTCTCATCAACAACAGGAGCAGCTGGAAGTGTGTAAGCTTCAGAAGTTGGATAGTCTGGATGACCTGCAGGGTTATCCTGATAATCTGCATATCCTGCTGTAAATACCTCAGTAAACCCCGGCTGACGATGCATTTCATCATGTATTTCTTTCTTAATGCTGGTGTAATTAATAGTGCAGACTGCCTTGAACTTAATATGAACTCCCTCGGTCCTGGGGACCTTGGCCCTAAGACACAGCTAAAAAATAAGGCATGGAAAGGCAAGGGTGGTGGTCTCTTTTGTCCTATAAGATCTCTCAACCATCTCATCCAACATAATCTCGCCAATATTCAGTGACTCTTAGTCAATGATTTACCCTATCATAACTTCCCTATGAAATTGTACAATCGGCTCATTCAGTGAGGGGGGCAAGTTGGCACTGATAAATGCCAGCCAGTAGAGTTCCATGGCATAGATATGGCATTTTTTGATCGAAACCCCCTCTCTGTCCATGGGGGTGTGGCACTTCTCATCACCCCTGCTAGCCAACCTCGAGCATAATCCAAAGTAGTGGACAACCTATAAGTGAGGAAGTGGGCCCCCTTATAGGCTGTCTCCCAAATATCAAGCATATTTTCTCGGCTGTACGGAACCTCAACCCCTCACAACATGATAGATGAGGGATAAGTGGCTATGTTTGTTTTCTTCTTTTTTGGCTCCAGTAACACCTTGGAAAAGACGCAGAACTCTCTTACCCAAGTTGGCACAAACTTGGGCAATGGTTTGGTGTACCGTTTGAACCCTTGTATGGAAATTTGCTTCGAGATTGCTGGACCCCGCTCTTCCAGCCTAGTGAGAGACAACTTCTTCTATTTGATGACAGTCTTTTGTCCAGTAACCATGAAACGGTTGAGCCTCCTCACTACTTTAGTTCTAATTGGGGTGATGTGTTTCCTCCATTTGGGTGGATTAGGTGTGGAAGCCAGAGGTGTGTGGACTAGAGTAGTCACCTCTTCAACCTCATCCCTAATCTCTGAATCAAACCAACTGACCGGTAAAGGGGAAGAGGATTCTGAGGCTAGAGAATTTAGAGGTGTAGCTAAATTTGGGATCTTAAAATCAGATAAGTAGGAGGGTTCATCCCTCAAGGTTTGTTTGCCCTGGGTTGTTGTGCTCGGTGGGGATGTTCTTCCACCGAGTGTGGTTTGCTAATAGTGATACCTTTCTCCTTGGGCTTGGAAGAGATGGACTTGCGTGGGGCCATGGTCCTGCAAAGGAAAGAACCAATACAGGAATTGAGTTAGAAGAAAAATGAAAATATTCAGTTCATATTACCGTCATCTTTGATAGTAGGCTTTTTAGTGCAGCTTTATGCTTACTGGAACAAATGGAGGTCCGCCGTCTCAGACGGAGGTACACCATCTTAGAAAGAGGTATGCCGTTTTTAATGGCGGTGACCTCCATTTGGAACTTTCCCCCAGTATTAGCCACTAACCATCTCCCTTTATCAGATATAATCATTGAAACAATAAGGCCCATAGCATTGGGGGAAGGGAACTACAGAGCAATATAAAATTATGGAAAAAATCAACCACATGATACCCTAAACAAAATACATACCCCCCATAGTCCCTAATACAGGTCTTCAATTTCAACAACAAAAACTAAAGACAACTGTAGTAAGGCTAGCCTAGAATTAAATTTGGATGTGCTTCTTGCCTGCCCTCTACATGAATCATTATTGAATTGAAAGAAAGTGTTATAACCTGGTTAAGAAGGTGCACACAAGTAATGGAGATGGGGGTGCTGATCTTGGCAACAGAGAAGTAAAAAAAAATAACATAATCTTTGTGAAAGTGTGTGTGGTGAATAGAGAGAATACTATAGTAATGGAAGCACAAGTATAGTGAACGAAAGAGAATAATGGGGGGAAATATTTTGAATGGGATATAAGAGTTAACCGTTTAAGAATTTAAACGGCTCATCACAGCGGTGTAACTGACTGTCGTAACTGACCGTCATCCTTTATCTGTTACCACCGTATGAGGTAGTGGGTTTGGATTTTGAACTTGTTATCTGCTGTTGGGATGGAAAATCGTTGTCTTTGATGCTGATACCACCGTTGGGACGGCGGTACCTCCGTCATTGATGGTGGTGCCGTCGTCTTTGGCAGAATCCCTTTTTGTGTTTTTCTTCACTTATTTCACCTTTGCTTTATCAGACAGCGGTCCGCCATCAAGGATGGAGGTACCGCCATATTTGGTAGTTTCACAATTATCTCTCACTCCTTCCCTAGTCCTTTTCCTACACATTGAACACCCATTAGAAAAATGCAAAAAGTTAACATTCCTTGGGTCCTCCCAAGAAGCGTAGCATTTAACGTCGTGGCACAACGTACTTATTCAATCCATCAAACTTCTATTAAGTGGATAACATCCACTTTTTGCACAATTGGATTTCCTACAAGGTATTTCTTGAGCCTTTGTCCATTCACCATAATCTTGGAGCCCTCATTGCACTATAGCTCCACAACCTCACAAGAAAAGACCTGCAATACTTTAAAAGGTCCCGACCACCTCGACTTGATTTTTCCCGAAAAGTGCTTCAACCTTGAGTTATATAATAACACATCTTCCCCTAGGGTGAACTCTCTTTTCATAATCTTGGCATCATGCCACTTCTTTATTCTCTCTTTGTAGATAGTCGCGCTCTTGATTGCTCAAATTTGAAATTCATCCATTATGTTTAGATGGAGAAAATGATTTTCAATGGCCATATCCCAATCTATGTTGAGCTTCTTCAAAGCCCATTAAGCATGGTGCTCTAACTCAGTGGGAAACTGGCAGGCTTTCCCATACAACATTTGAAATCGATACTTCCCAATGGGAGTTTTGTAGGCTGTTCGATACACCTAGAGGGCATCATCTGACCTCCTTGATCAATTTGTTCTACCAGCATTGAAAGATTATTCCAAGATTTTCTTCACCTCCTGATTAGAGATATTTATCGGGGGTGGAAACCTTGAAATCACTTCGACTTTGGGTTGATCAACTTGGATACCCTTCTCCGATATTTTATGCCCAAGCATAATTCCCTCCTTGACCATGAAGTAGCAGTTCTCCCAATTGAGCACTAGATTATTTTCCACACACCTTTTCAATGCCAAGCTCATATTCTTAAGGCATTCTTCAAATGAGTCACCTACAACTGAGAAGTCATCCATGAACACTTCAAGTGTGTCCTCCACCATATCAGAGAAAATTGAAAGCATGCACCTTTTGAAGGTGGAGGGAGCATTACAGAGACCGTTTGGCATATGCCGGAATGAAAAGTTGCCATAAGGACAATTGAAAGTTTTTTCTCTTTATCCTCTGGGGTTATTGCAACTTGGTTATAACTAAAGTAGCCATCAAGAAAAATATACCATCCCTTCCCGCTAGTCTATTGAACATTTGGTCCATGAATGGCATTGGGAAATGGTCCCATTCAGTGAAGGAATTTAATTTCTGGTAGTCCATACATACCCTCCATCCGGTGATGGATCTCAAAGGTACCAACTCTTTCTTTTCATTTTCCACTACCATTATGCCCCTTTTTTTGGGCATGCATTAGACTGGACCACCCTTGGACTATTCAAGATTAGGTAAACTACTCCGGCATCTAACCACTTGATGATTTCTTTATTTAACACTTCTTTCATGGGCTGATTGAGCCTACTTTGGTGCTCCACACTACCTGTGGCTTCGGGAATCAACTGTATCTTATGGGTACAAATACCCGGGGGGATGCCAATGATGTCCGCTGTCAACCATCCAATAGCCTTGATAAAATTTTTTAGGACCGACCCCAATGCATCAATTTTCCATTCCACTAATGAAGATGAAATGATGACTGGCAATGTGTTGTTGTTTCCTAAATAAAGGTATAGCAAATGACTTGGGAGGGTCTTCAATTCAAGTTTTGGTGGCTCATCAATGGAGGGCTTTGCCGGCGGTCTTCAAATCAAGGTCTAGCTTTGTTGGGTTTGTTGGAAAGGCCCCAATCCATTGAGCGAAGCTACTAGATCATCATAGTCGGTCATTTCACTACCCTCATAATTTAGCAACACCGCAGCAAGGGACTTTCCAATGCTTTGCAACTCGGTGACTTATGACACAGCTTCATCAACAACATTAAGAATAGCAACTACATATTGGTCGCTCGGTTGTTTCATAGATTTGCACACATTAAAGGTCATTTCTTCTTCATTTACTTGGAACTTGAGTTCCCACTCTCAACATCCACAAGGGCGCGCCCCGTAGTGAGGAATGGGCAGCCAAAAATAATGGGGATCTCAAAGTCAACCTCACAATCAAGCATTAAAAAGTCGTCTAGGAAAATAAATTTATCCACCTTCACCTAGAACCTAGCACATCGAATAATATACCAATGAGTCATTTGATTTACTGGTCGGCCATCAATAGCCATATGGTGGTGGGTTTTCTCACACCAAGCCTAATTTCTTGTAAATGGCATATGGCATCAAATTTATACTTGGTCTACAGTCACATAATGCCTTTCCAAACTCGTAGAAGCTAATAGTGCAAGGAATAATGAATGCTCTGGGATCATCTTTCTTTGTCACTGAAATGTTGGTGACTATTGCACTACAGTGATGTGAGACTTCTACTGTTTCCAAATCCAAGCACCTTCTCCTTATAATCAATTCTTTCATGAATCGAGCATAATCCAACATTTCCAGTAAGGCCTCAATTAATTGAACATTTATAGACAAGCTGGAACATTTATAGACAAGCTATTGAACAT
>JBDJHY010203429.1:0-11565 GCA_039654485.1 Withania somnifera | reverse complement strand
ATCTCCTCTGACGAAGATTCATCTCCTTCTAATTGAATAATATTTCAAACCCTATTGATCCATGAAAATATACATATGAAAGCCATACAAATAGTTCTTCCATATTTTAATAACAAAGGCGATAGTAACTAGCTCAAGGTCATGAGTTGGATAATTCTTCTTATGAACCTTGAGATGTGGGATTCATAGGCTGTAATCTTTCCATTTTGCATAAGGTCACAACCAAGATCAACCCGAGAAGCATCACAATAAACCATAATCCCTTCAGTAACATATGAAAGGACCAATACTGGAGACAAAGTTAATCTATCCCTTAATTTTATGAAACTCTCTTCTCAACAATCAGGCCATTCAAACTTCAAATTCTTCTAGGACAAACTTGTGAGTGTATAATAGAAAGATGAAAAACCTTCAATGAACGTCCGATAAGAACCAGCTAAACACAAGAAACTCATAATATAAGTTGGATAGATGGATCTAGTCCAACTATTCATATCAACAATCTTTTGAGAACCAACCTGGATACTATCTTTAGAAATAACATGGTAGAGAAAGGCGACAAATTTCATCTAGACCTCACACTTGGAAGACTTATCATACAATTGATGATCTATAAGGGTCTTGAGAACTATCTTCAAATGAGAAGCATGATATTCCTCCGTCTTAAAATAGACAAAGATATCATCAATGAATACTATCACAAAGGGTTCAAGATAAGGCTTGAACATTCTATTCATAAGATCCATGAAAGAAAATAAAGAATTTTTTTGAACTAAAAGACATGACTACAAACTCGAAATAACAATGTCAATTCCAAATGGAATTCTTCAAAATGTCACATTCCCTAACTTTGAGTTGATGGTAACCAAACCCAAGATCTATCTTGGAAAAGAAAATAGCATACTAAAGTTAGTCAAAGAGGTCATCAATTCTGGGAATAGAATGCTTATTATTGATGGTGATCTTATTCAACTTGCATTAGTCTATACACCTACAAAGAGAAACATCCTTTTAACACCCGAATAAGGCAAGAGCTCCCCTAGGTAAAACTCTAGTCCTACCAAATCCCTTGTCTATGAGAATAACTAAATATTCCTTAAGATTTTTTATATCATATGGGGCCATTCTGTATGGAAAAATTTATATGGTCTACTTACTAGGAAGAAGATCTATTCTAAAATCAATATCCTGACCTTGAGGGATACCAAGAAGATCATAAGGCAACACCGCAGGGTAATATCTGGCCACTAGAACTGACTGCAAAGTGGGAGTTTCTATGTCATATCCTTTAAATCAAACCAGATGGTTTATGTAACCCTTTAAGACCATCTATCTTTCCTTAAGGTAGGAGATGAGGTGGCCCTTAGGTATGATAGAACTACCAACCCGCTCTAATAGTAATCACTTAGAAACTAGAACTTGACATTTCATGTTTTGCAGTCAACCAAGGCATAGCAAGAGTGTAACTTAACAATCCTAAGGATGATATAAAAATACACCATATCTAGCTCTATCAAGTCGGTTAATGTGACATTCCCAAGAAATGAAATGGGGTAATTTTGATAGATATTTTGGACTATTGAATCACCGACTAGAGTAAAGACTCATAAAGACTTTAAAAGTTGAACGTTACTATAACCAAACTTCTCTGTGACATATAGAGAAACAAAAGAAAAGGTAGTCCCCATATCCAGCAACACAGAGCAATATATATAGAAAAATTACAACATAACAGTAACCACATCTGGTGACACTTCTTGATCTTAGAGGGACCCTAGTTTATAGAGCCTATTTTTTCACTGACCACCACAATTAATTGAAGTAGCACCCTGATGATTATTACAGGCTTGAAGAGATATTGATGTTGGCAATTGATCTCTTATTTTGGTTTGGTTCCCTTTTATGCCAACTAGATAGTCTCTCACTCTATGACCCCGCTGGCCACAACCAAAACACCCATCTTAACATTCTAACATTTCCATGGATAGTTCTACCTATACTAGGTGAAAGTAGTAAACTTCATGGTGTTGGTCATAACATTACCCTAAGAATTATCCCTAAAGGGTTTCCCTTTCTAAAACTGACGAGACCAAAATGTTGGAGATGGTGCACTAACTGAAGATAGACCCAATGTTGAAATGATCTAGTGAGAAAAGGCATGTTTCCTCCACCAAAACCTTGCTGGTGACTATGAATAAACTAATTAAACCTTGAATTCTTATTCTTCCTCTGCTTCTGCTTCTGCCTCTCCCTCAACTTCTACTCCTCCATCTATTGAGCATATGTCCCAAGTCTAGAGATATTCATATCTCCAATAAGCATGGAAATCTTGCACTCCTTATTCACCAAGTCATTTATTCCAGACACATACTAGATCTAGGATCAAAAACCATCTTAGTATCATATTTTTATAGTTGTGTAAACCTAAGGCCATATTCCTTCACTAACATAGAACCTTGTTTAAGGTTCGTGAATTCCTTAGTCATGTATTCTATCAACTCTCTAGTGAAGAACCTACCTATAAAAGATGTCAAAATGAACTCCCGTGTAACAAAATAAGAACCAATACCCTACACTCCTTTCACTTGGAAAAGTAGATATTATCCATATCCTTAAGATGGCAGAAATCAAACTCAACTCTTTCCACCCCATGAATCTGCATCATAAAATGAATTTAACCACCTTATATAGAAAGTTTTGAGGACCCTTTTCCACCTTAGACCCAGTAAAATTAGGAATACCCATTATGATGAAGTCTCCAAAGCAACAATAGTACCTCATACTAGGGCTACAAGAGCGGTGGCCAACTTTTTGACTTAGGCCAACAACTGAATGGTATCCCAAAATTCAGCAATTATGCCTTGCTCAGGTTGATCAGCTGAAGCAGACTGGAATAATTCCAGGGATTGGTGAGAGGGTTGTCTGCGAGGAGGCATTGTTATCTAAAAAGAGAGATCATATATTAGAGGATGTTTGAGTTCGACTCCATAGCACGACAGAAGACATGAAAGAAATGAAACATTTTTATAAACATTTTGTAGCCTCCCAATTATAAATTTGGCATGCTACAAATCCATAAAAAGTTTCTACTAAATGCAGTTTCTTATATTCCCTAGGACAATTGAACCTTGGGATCTGATACTAAGATTTTTCATGCATCGAGGCTACCCCTGAATGTAACATAGTGCTCAGGACCCACAAGAAAACCTAAGAAAAACCTTGGCATCTACACATAATCATAAACTAATATATACCAAAATATTATAATGACATAATAAGAAAAACTACTAAAGGTAATTGATTTAAAGCTTAAGAATAATGATAAATGGTTAACAACTAGAGTAAGAATAACATATATAATAATGTACTAGCATCAATGTATGAAAAATCGATTAGACTAGGATCAACAACTGGGACAAACCCCAGTCAACTCTCAACATAAAACTGTAATAAAACATAAACATAAGATATAGAAACTATGGTCCCTGGTGCTATGCAGACTCACCAAGCTACTCTAAAAAATTTCTACTGACCAGAAGAATAGGGAAGAAGGCATGTATCTGCATTATCATAAAAGGAAATAGTTACTAATAGGGTCAGTACATAGAATATACTAGTATATGGTGTATGTATAAATTCATGATAATCGATGCGTAACGCTAAAAATCAAAAGAGGCTAGAACTCATACCATAAATCTAAAAATCTATGCCATGACCTAAATAATAGAAATAAGCTAAAAATCATTAGTCAAGTATCAAGTTTTAAAAGTGGTAAGTAAATCATATCAAATTTGGATCAAAGTAGCTAGTTCTAAGTCCTAAATTATGAGGTGGGATTTATACTAATAGACAATAAGAATGTTATGAGTGCATGGAGTCTAGTTTCATAAAACCACACTTAAAAAGGTCAAGTGTACTAAAGCCACATTGGAAAAAGGCTCTATCTAGACCTCCTGTTGTGGAGGACAAATACTATCCAGTCAGAGTATTTCCATCCTGCGTGTTGTGGAGGACACAATCCACCACCACAACAATAATAAAGCTATATGGACTAACTCCTTCTTCCACTAGTTCCCCTTTACTCAACTTCTCGCCTAAAAATAGTTGTAAGTTCAGGGAACCAGGGTCACTTTCAAAGGTTAGTGCTAAACGAAGGCATACTCATCCCATTATAAGAATTTCGGAAAGAACCACTTAGTTCATTTTCTAATTGGCCAGGATGGTTGTTTTAGATGTGGCCATGTTGGTCACAAGCTTTAGGATTGTCCTTCGAGGAGTTATTTTGGGTTTGGAATTCCAAACAAAAAACTCATAGATTACCCTACTGCTCAATAGAGAGGTATTGGTAATAAAGACCAGACTACATCTTCAAAAGATGCAGCAACAGTCCACCTAGCTTAGTGAGCGCATCTTCTAGCACCGATGGCATCTACCAAAAAAACATGCTATATGTAGTAGGCTATTGATAGAATTAAGATTAGAAACCAAATGTAGTTATTTTGTAGGATCATGATATTGATTTTTATTATTTTATAGAACTTGGGGCTACCCTATCCTTTTTTGTCCCTTTTTAGCCTAGTTAGTTAGAGTTAGTTCTAAGAGTCTCTCTGAGCTTTCTCTGTCTCCACTTAAGTTGGTGACTCTAACATATCCAAACGAGTTTACCAAATTTTTCTAGTGTTGGTTCTTCAAGAAGTTGTTCCATCTAGTCTTATTGAGTTAGGTATGGTAGACTTGATGTTATCCTTGGAATTGATTCAATTCATTGATGCTATGTAAGAGGTTAATGTAGTATTATCCTTTTCCTCTTTAAGCTTCCAAATGATCCAGTTCTCAAGTGGGAGGGTAGTATAGCCATCTTAGAAATTCATTTCATTTCCTTCTCAAAATCTTAAAAGATGAAGGGTTATATCTACCCTTAGTCAGGGTTAAGGAATTTTAGTTCATGATCGCAGTCTTTCATTGATTTCTTGTAGTTAAAGAGTTTCCAAATTTCTTTCTAAAGGATCTATACATAGTCCTTCTAGATAGGGAGACAGAGTTTGAAATAGATCTCAGCTAGGTAAGCAACCTATAACTATTCCTCCATACATAATGGCTCCGCAAAAGTTAGAAAGCTAAATGACCATTTAGTCGATCTCTTAGATGAGGAGTTCATCAAGCCTAATGTTTCTTCTTGGGGTACCTTTGTCTTATTCATAAGAAAATGATGGTCCCTTTAGAATACTCATAAATTATTTTCAATCGAACAAAGACACAATAGAGAATACATTCCCTATCCCTAAGATTAATGACTTGTTCAATGAGCTTCAAGGTGCTAGATACTTTTCCTAAATTTATCCTTTGACAGGTTTCCATCATGTATGTTTAGTAAGATAAAATTAGTAAAATAGTTTTCAAAACCCTTTATGACCATTTTGATTTGTTCTTCTTGTCCTTTAGTTTCATTAATAGGCTTGTTGCCTTCATGGACCTCTTGAACATGGTATTCAAGAAGTACTTGGAACTATTCTTGATTGCTCTTGTTGATGATATTTTGATTTACTCTAGATGTTAGGAAGAGGATGTAAACCATCTTAGGGTTGTGCTCAGACTCTTAGAGAGTATCAGTACTATGCCAAATTCTCTGAGTGTGAATTTTTGATAAGTTAAATTACATGCGAGGGTATTCGAGTTAATTCATAAAAAATAGATATAGAAAGAAATTGGACCATAACCACCTCTCATTTAGATATTCGCAGATTCTTGGGTTTGGTCAGTTACTACCATAGATTTTTCCAAGGCTTCTTTTCCACAAATGCTTCTTTATCTAGGTTGACCCAGAAAAAGGTAAAGTGTGAGTGGTCTGATCAGTGTGAGAATTTTGTTTTAGGATTTGAAACTAAGTTGACTTTAGCTCCGGTGTTGACCCTACAAAATGGAACAGAGGGTTTTGTAGTTTATCATGATTCTTCCCAAGTTCGACTCAGTTATATCTTGATGCAGCATGTTCAGGTTGTAGATTATTCCTCCGGACATCTTAAGATTCATGAGAAGAACTATCCTACTCATGATCTTTAGCTAGCATTTTTGTTTTTACCTTGCAAATCTAGATCTATTATATTTACCATGGACATAAGTATTTACTGACCACAACAGTTTACATCATGTCTTAAGTCATAAGGAACTTAGTCTTCATCAAAATAAGTGGTTGGAATTGTTGATAAACTATGGAATGAGTGTGTTATTTCATCAAGGAAAGGACAGTGTTCTAGTTGATACCCTTATCAAACTTTCTATGGGTAATGTGACCCATGTTGAACACGGTAAGAGGAAATTGTATAGAGAGGTGCACAATCTTACACACTTGGGGGTTAGGTTGGTTGCTACTGATAATGGAGTATGCTGGTGCAAAATGCATCAGAGTCTTCCTCAGTGGTTGAGGTGAAGGAAAAGAAAAATAGTGACACAATCTTGTTTTAGATGAAATGGGTCATTCATAAGTTGAAGGTATAGGATTTCACCCAAAGGAGAGATGGTGTTCTATGATATTAGGGTCATTTATACATTCTAGAGTTGGATAGGTTGAAGAAGAAATCTTGTCTAAGACCCACAATTCCAGTGATTATGTTTTCCCGGATGAAACTAAGATGTACAGGGACCTGAGGGTGGTCTATTAGTGGAATGGGATGGAGAGGGACATAGTTGGGTTTGTGGACAAATGTTCTAACTAATAGTAGGTTCTGAGCATTAGATACCAGGAGGTGAATTGTAGAACTTTGAGATTTCAACTTAGAAGTGAGAGGTGATACATATGGACTTTGTGATATATCTACCTCATACCTAGAGACAACATGATTCAGTATGTGTGATAGTACATATATTGGCTAAGTCAGCTCAATTCCTTCCAATACACACCACTTATTTAGTAGAGGATTATAAGAGGATCTATGACAAGTAAATCATTAGGACACATAAGGTATTGTTTTCTAGTGTTTGAAATACAGGTACGTAGTTTACCTTCCATATTTTAAGGTCATTTTAAAAGGGCCTTCATACCTAGGTTTATCTTAGCATAATTTCCCACCCGCAGATAGATGGGTAGGCAGAGAAGGCCATTTTTACTCTAGAGGATATGCTGAGGGCATGCACAGTAAACTTCAAGGTTAATTAGTATAACAACTTGCCTTTGATAGAGTTTTCTTAAAACAACAACCACTACTCTAGTATTCAAATGTTTCTATTTGAGGCTTTCTATAGGAGAAGGTTTAGATCTTCAACTTATTTGTTTGGGGTTGGTGAGGCAACCAAGATACGGATAAAGTTAATTCATGATGCAACTCAAAGCTTTTAGCTCATGAGAAACATATTAAGAATAGCTTAGAGCATACAAAACACTTATGCTTATGTGAGGAATAGGGATTCGGAGTTTGACGTTGATGATTGGGTCTTTTTGAAGGTGTCTTATATTAAAGAAGTCATAAGTTTTAAAGAGAAGGTGAATCTAATTTCTTACTATATTGGTCCATATCAGATTGTAAGAAGGGTTGATAATGTGTCCTACGAGTTATACCTTGCAACAGACTTAGTAACAGTGCACCTGATCTTCCTTATATTTGTGCTAAGAAAGTGTTTGTGAGATATTTATTTGGTAATACCAGTAGAGAGCACCAGTATTAGAGATAAATTAACTAATGAGGGGTCCCAGTCAAGATCCTAGACCATCAGTTTCACAAGTTTATGAAGAATGAAGAATCTCCAGTCAAAGTTTTGTGGAAAAAATCAGTTGATTGAGAGAGCTACTTGGGGAATAAAGGAGTTATGATGACTATATGCCTATATTGTTTTCCTCCTAGTACATCTTTTTCATGCCCTGGAGCTTACTCCCTAGGCATGACTGGTATCCTTAGCCACTAAGTTACCCTAGTAGCCTTAGAAGAACCACTAGGATCATGCATATCTGTACACACACACACCACTCAGCAAAAGAAATATCAACAAATAATAGAAGTATAATGGGATCCTCACCATAATTAATATATAGTCTCAAAAAGCAATAAATAAACTCAAGTATCAAACCATACATCTCAGTCGGAAAGCCTCTACTGGCTAAATAATGGACTACTAGCATAAGAGTTTACCAGTTAGTCTCTGATAAATAAAATAATAAATAAATAATCTAAATTCCAAAATCTAGATGAATAAAGTTAAATAATCCACAGCTTTCCCTCGCATCAAGCCAGGACTCACCAATCTTCTCTTCTTCTAGGAATGCAAGTGTGTCAACCTTAAACGTTGCGATATTTAGAAATATTTTCATGAGGGTTAACTTATGTAGAAACAGTAGAATTAACACACAAAACATGTACTGGGTACATGAGCAGGTGTAAAACAAGTTATATAGTATAATGAAAAGTATTATGCAAAGCATGAATAATAAATATCTGCTTCATCTCTAAATCCCATAATCAATTTAGCAATTTATAATGAAAATAGTAAAAAAAAAAAACTCTCATATTTCAAGCAAACTCAACTAAAATAGTTTAACTGTTCAGTTTATAACAAAAGATAAAAAATTAGTCAAAAATAAGCTTTCACTTTCTTTCTTTCAAAACATTCGATTTTAGCTTCTCTTTCTATGAGTTTCTATAATTGACATACCTCAAGGCATAAAAAGATGAAGTCTACATATTAACCTATGTGTGGGGGCTCTCATACCATGCCATAGGATGAGGCACTCTTTCTAGTAGATCCAACTAGGCACTCTAGGTACAATTTACCAGTACCAAAATAATACCCTACAGTGGCAAGCAGGTTATGGGTATTGGGAACCTCATGGCCACCATCAGAGCTAACACTCCCCCCATAAAAAATCAATATCAAGACTTAACACTCTTGACTTAATGGAACACCCTCAATGAAACCAAAATTAAAAATATGCTTTAGATTAGTGGAACACCCTAAATGGAACAAACTAGCCCAAAACATCTTTTAAAACCATATTTGGTTAGCACTCTTTATCAAAATCTCAATTTGACACGTTATAGTAATTTTTACTCTCAACTTGTAAATAACGCTAAAATTATCATCAAAACACTTAGTTTACTTCAATAAGAAATTTAGACTTGCGTACTTATACAAATAAAAATGCTGGAGAGATAAAAAAGATGTAGGGTCATTTGTCTACTTGGCTAGTCAAGCATGCGTCACAATCATACTTAAAATCATGTAGTAAGTCAACTAATTATTAAACCTCAATTCTTAATTCAAGTTTTAAGAACAAACCTTCAAAATAATCATCAATTCTTACTTAAAATCTTCTTCCTTTATCTTATTTCAATGATGAAAAAATGCTAACTATTGAGGACTTTCATAATTAAATAATTATCATGAAGACTTCATAATTCTAACTCAAATACATCAATTGAATCATTTCTTCAGGAAATCATAGTTTATAGAAGCAAGCAAGAGGCTAGCATGCTTTTATATGTTCAAAACCTTGTTTTTAAAAGGATTTTAGGGCACAAGGATTAAATATTTCCTTTTTGAAATACCACATACCATATTAGATGAAACATTATGGTGAAACAATCAACTATCAACCTACTATAATGAAGCCTCTTCGAAAAACCCTAGTTCTTGCATCTTTGAAGAAAAACCTAGCTTGGTTTGATTTACTTAAAAGATTAATGAATTAATAGTTTAGGGTATTTATATATTATATTTATAAGACAAAATATCACGGGTTTAACCCAAAAAGTTAAGAGAAATTACAAAAATATCCCTCATTAGCATAAGAAACATGTCTAGAAGGACTATGACACCCATCACGAGTCTTACTATTGCACACCACGAGTCGTAATGTGGGAAACCAAGAGTCGTATTGTACACCTGGGAACATTTCACTACTGGACATTCTATGGTAAAATGCCCATAAAATTTTAATACAAACTTCAAATGACACACGATTTGTTGAGTTGGAAAATAGACTAAAATACCTTTCTATTTATAGGTCATGGGTCACCTAAATTATTATAAAACAAAAAATATGTTCTTTTAAAGTTGACCAAAGCACGAAGTAACATCAATACTAAGCTTTTTGTAAAGAGTTTTGAAGTCAACTTTGTGTTATAAGTTGTTTATGACCTCTAGTAACTTCAAGAACTCATACTACACTTAGTTTAGGATATTATTTCCAGGGAACAAGATTGAAGGTGTTACATTATCTACCCCTTGGGATCATTTGTCCTCAAATGAAGGCTATAGCTAGAATAGAGGGAACTCAACTGCTGAAACTGACCAACTGATCGAATCAGTCATAAGTATGATATACAATGACTTTTTTTAGTCAAACTAACTCTAGATATTCTTACTAACTTAGTGATAAACATGAATAATGCAATAACTGAAGTCAACATCAAAACTAGTCAAATAGCACATAAATGCACAAATAGGGACTCATGTATTACTACCTCAACTCAACATCAATACTTTACTCAAATCATGCATGAATTCACTCAATGGGATCATGAAATGCTACTTGCTACATGATCATAAACTAAAGAGAAAACAAGATTAATATAGATATCGTAACCTTAAGAAGGAATGGAACTAGAAGAGAACAAATGCAGGTATCTACTCACCATGTCGACCTTTGCCTCCCATGTAGCTCCCTTAACTACGTGGTTCCACCAGAGAACCTTAACTGACTCTATCTCTTTGTTTCTTATCTTATTAACCTATCTATCAAGAATATGAAAAGGGATCTCTTCATAGGCCAAAATATCATGAATGTTGATATTCTCGATTGGAATTACCAAAGATGGATCACTCAATAAAGAGACATGAAACACTAGGTGAACCTTTGCTAACTCTAATTGAAGATCTAGCTGGTACGCAACCTATACTTCCCTTCTCACAATCTAATAGGGCCTAATGTACCTTGGACTCAACTTACTTTTCTTGCCAATCTCATAACTTTTTTCATAGGAGATACCTTCAAAAATACCCAACCGCTAATATCAAACCCTAACACTCTCCTACTCACATATGCATAGGACTTC
The DNA here is from genome assembly GCA_039654485.1 of Withania somnifera. Lineage (NCBI taxonomy): Eukaryota > Viridiplantae > Streptophyta > Magnoliopsida > Solanales > Solanaceae > Withania > Withania somnifera. The sequence continues at coordinate 523 of JBDJHY010203429.1, read as the reverse complement.
TGCCTACTATGGGCTGTCCTCGACCTCTCTCAAATAGTTTGAATTTTTTTTTGTAGTATCAAGAACAAAATCTGGGTATAAAATAGCTTCCTCACCAACCTTAAACCAAAAAATAAGGGACCTACACCACCTCTTATACAATGTCTCAAAAGGAGCCATCTAAATAGTTGAATGATAGTTGTTCTTGTATGCAAACTCAATCAAAGGTAGTTGCTCAACCCACTCACCCTTGAAATCGATATCATACGTGTCACGACCCGACTTATCGGAGTCATGATGACACCTACTATCCACCCAGTAGGAGAACCAAACCCTGTAGTCCGTAGCCAAAGCGAAGGACTACAATAGTATGTGTGGAAAACAATAATATGTATTACAAGTTCCCAAAACCCGATGTCAATGTCATAATAACCACTAGTATAGAATATCAAGATACCACTGAATATTATACATCGTCTCCGAAATACAATGGAGATAGCAAAATCAAATGTACATCTGAAGAGAACAAGACGAAGCTGGACGC